>JAWPHD010006547.1:0-143174 GCA_037043455.1 Cyrtodaria siliqua
TACAATAAGGACAATATCTACATCATTGTGTTTCTCTTCCCCAAGCCCCTCCACCCTAGGCTATATAAAAAAGTACACCAGACGAACTTATACATTTTCTAGTGTTTCAGTAAGTTGGCACATGTGTTACAAAGTTATATATTAAGTAACATAAGAAGAAACTTTGTAATTCAATAGATGGTATGCCATATGAGGTTGTATGTTTAAGGTCACAGGTCGAGGTCAACTTTATGCAATTTTGTGTTTGTTATAACTCCTACAGTCAACTCCTACAGTCAAAGCTCTAACCGTAAACAGTTACGTTTTTCATAACCTGCGACTGTTATTAAAAAAACAACTAAAACAGGGATAGTAACCAGAAGCAGTTACTACCACAAAATCATTCAAGTTTAGATGCATTCTATCTTCTGTACAGGAATTTCCCCTATATATATATAATTTTCTCCAGGTAGGGTGATTATTCAACCTTACAACCATGCATAAAATTCTATGAGCATCGATGAAAATCCAATGCGCAAAGCCTCTCAAGTTACCTACTGTTATGCAATAAAATTCATTAAAAATCATTTTGTAGGCACCAACGTGACAATTAGTGAACAACAGCTATTTGGATCTTGATGAAGATGAATTTATCCTTAATAATAAGTATTCAGACATAAATAAACACTGCACATTTGGCAACTATTTCGATTTATTAAGCAAATGATCTTGGTAACTGATTTATGTTACAAATGGTTATTGGGGAAAAGTATCTGCTACTCTAAACCAAAGGGAGATAATAATTTGGCATTTTAATAACTTCCAGCAGTTGTAAAACGTGTAAATGTTTAAGGTTAGAGCTCTGACTGTCCTAGATTGTTCGAGATAGTGCGATGAAACTTAATGTGTAAATGTGTATACTAGAAGGTATTCTTTCAAATTGTGTTAAATTGATTTATAATAATGTGTAACCATTATAATTATGTATATTTGAGAATAAAAAAACGTTTAAACTAATAAAAGGTATGTTGTACACCTTTTTTAGGGTCATGTGTTCAAGGTCAAGGAAATATTTTCAAAACTCCAAAACTGTATCAGATAGTGCGATAAAACTTTGTGTTTTATGTCATTATTATCTCTACGGTCGAACACCAAAAGTGGGGTCTTATGTTAAGAGTCAAGTAAGGGGTCAGTGTCAGGCATTAAAATGATTTATTATGTTCGGCTGATAATGACGAGCTGTAAAAAAACAATGTTAAGTCTGCAGCTTAATCTTTTTTCTTTTGTTTGTTAAAATCCAGTTTATACTTGTAGATGGCTGACTCTATGGAGATGATGATACTGTCCATCCTGTCACCAGCCCTCCACTGTGACTGGCAGATAGACTCGTGGAAACAGGCCTTGATCACCACGGTAATCAGATTTTATATTTAAACAGTATAGTAAGAGTTGTAAACTTGAATCTATATTTGAGTCCAGTAGAGTTATTTAAACAACAGCAAAAAATGGCCCTAGTTAGATAGGTCTCTTCATTCATGCACATGGTAATCTTGTTTACCTGGTGAAATTAAATAATTGCAAATATAATTTTCTTATAATATAAAAAGTAAAAGAGATTAATTAGTTTTAGCTGTATTCTATAGGCAGTCAGTAACTCAATTCAATTCAAAGTGGCAGAAAGAACACAAACAATATAGATGCAGTTATATCAGTCAGCAATTATGTCTTTCAACAATTATATCATGCAGCAATTTTGTCGTTCAGCAGTTATGGCTTCAGCAATTATGTCATTCAGCAATTGTGCCTTCACCAATTACATGTTTGCCATTCAGTAATTACGTCTTTCAGAAATAATTATGTCATTCAGCAGTTATGGCTTCAGCAATTGTGTCATTTAAGTATTTTGTCTTTCAGCAGTTATGGCTTCAGCAATTACATGTATGTCTTTCAGCAATTCTGTCTTTTAGCAACTAATTGTTTGTTCCATTACACAGATGGTGTTTCTGGGGATGATGTGCAGCTCCAGTATATGGGGAGTATATGTGACAAGTATGGCAGGAGATCTGTAAGTGAAGGTTATTCTCATACAGTAATGGCCTCTCAGGTCAGGTCCATTATACCCGCGCAAACAAAGTTTGAGAGGGGGTATATAGGAGTCACTGCGGCGGGCGGTCTGTCGGTCGGTCTGTTGAATCTTGTGAGTGAACTACTTTACCGTTTTCAAGATTTGGAATTGAAACTTGCTTACGAGATCAACATGAAGTGTTGATGTAGCTTGACACAATTTTAGGTGTGGCTCGCTCAATCGATCAGAGTTATTACCCTTGCACTTAGTCAAAAATTGTCGGTCGGTCAGTCTGTTGATCTTGTGGCAGCAAACATACTTCTACCATTACAAGATATGGAATTGAATCTTGGTGTACATGATCAACATGAAGGTGTAGATGTGCGTTACACAATTTTGGTGTGGCTCGCTCAAGTCCATGCAGGTTATTGCCCTTGCCTATAGTAAAAATTGCAATAGTCAATATATGCAATATTGTGGAGAGCGAACTTCTTTATAGATTTTTAAGTTATTGAATTGAAACTTAGTATATATGATTGAAATGAAGTGAAGATGTGCGTGACACAATTTTGGGTCGGCGTGGTCAATCCATGGGGCTACTGCTCTTGAACTGGTCAAAATTCAATTGCTATATTCATCATATGCAACTTGTGGAGCATACTACTTCTACAGTTTTCAGATATTAAATTGAAACTTTGTATACATGACATCATGACGTGTAGATGTGCGTGGCACAATCTTTCTTTGACTCAGTCAATGCCATGCAGAGTTTATTGCTCTGAACTTAGTCAAAATTGCTATTCGCATATGCAAAAACTGTGGAGCGAACTACCTCAACAGTTATTAAGATATTGAATTGAAACTTGTGTTACATGATCATCATGACGTGTAGATGTGCGTGGCACAATTTTGGTGAGGCTCAGTCAATTCCATGCAGAGTTATTGCCTTTGCACGTAGTAAACATTGCTTTATTCAGCATATGCAATCCTGTGGAGTGAACTACTTTTACAGTTTGGAAGATATTGAATTATAACTTTGTGTACATGATAACAATGAAATGTACATGTATGTGACACAATTTTGGTGTGGCTCAGTCAATGCCATGCAGAGTTATTGCCCTTGATCTTACTAAAAAATTATTTGCGGGGTTATTTATCACTTTCAATGATAGTCCTAGTTTGTTATGGAATAACATGATTCAGTTACTATAAAAATGGCTTGGTATTACAGGTGACTAGCAATTCAGTTTGATATGCAGTCAAACCTGCTGGTAGTCATCGAATGTAGTCTTCATTCTGTATATGCGCATCTCATTTAATAAATCTTGAAATACAATTTTATGTCCGTGCAAAATCCTATAACGAGACATAAAATAGAAAACAGATTACTATTATCTATGTGACGTCACCTACTTTTTAGATTGTAAATAGGGCGTTTTACGGTTGCAAATTTGAGACGTTAGCCAATGGGGCAACACGTTAAATTATATTTGCATTAGACATGTTAGAATATTATGTTTAATACGACAGAATTTTAGAGAATTGCAAATTTTTAGTTAATATAAACTAGGACTAGGTTTTATCATGAATTAAATATCTTGCATTTATTTTGGTCTTCCTCAGTAGTTTATTGATTTTACTTTCTCTTCGTCTGTATGACCCAAACTTTGTCAAGACTAGTTCTTCTGAACCCCTGACGGGATTTCAACAAAACTTTGCAGAGATGATCAGTACCAAGCAAAGTTGCGCATATCCTCGCCGTGTTGCGCTTGAATGATTTTTGGCAGAATTATGACCATTTAAAGGCTTTACTACACCCACTTTTTCCAGATTAGTTCTCCTGAAGCACTGGTCACCGAAACTTGGCGAGAATGATCAGTATCAAGCCTAGTTGTGCATGTCGTCGCCATGTTTTTGAATGGTTTTTGGCAGAGTTATGGCCCTTTAAAGGTTTTCATACACAAACTTTGTCTCGACCAGTTCTCCTGATCCCTTGGCCGGATTCAAAGAAACTTGGTAGAGATGATCATTGCCAAGCCTAGTTACGCATATCTTTGTCGAGTCTTGGTTGAATACTTTTAGGCGGATTTATGTCCATTTCCACAGTGGGGGAGACATCTGTTTACACCTCTAGTTTTGTAGTATTTTGTAGAATTAATCCAAATTCGGTCCTGACTGGGATGGATTGCACGATCCCTGTATTACTACACCATGGTGCTTACCATTACACCATGGCCTTACCTTATCTTAAATATTAAAGTGTAATAAATGGATTATTTTATCAGGAATACATAGTTCCAGTCTTCTGTCAAGTGTAAGAAAAGCACATGATTGTAGTCCCATATTAAACTCTAAAATATAATGAGGCATGCGGCAAATGTTTGTGACAATTTAAACAATGGGCAATAGGGAGCTAAAAAATTAGGGCTGAGCTACCGGTAGCGATTAAATGATGAAAATATCAATTATATCATATATGGGGGTGGGCACGTTTTATTTTTATACGCCCGTAGGGACGTATTATGTAGGTCGGTCCCTCCATCCATCTGTCCAGCGGTTAATTTTTACCTGACAGCTGATTATGGTTAATAACTTTCAGAGTATCTACAACAATGAGAATGAGCACACATTCAGCGTGATCCATTGAGTCTATCTTACAAAGGCCCATAACTCTCTGGTTCATATTTTTTTATTATTCCCCTTTGAAATCTTTTTTAACCTGGAACTTAACTTTGCCATTTACTATTTATTGTGTCTATAACAATGAAACTTTGCAGACATCTTTAACATGATCCGATGAATACATCTTACACATTATTTCCCTTTGAAAATAGTTTAACCTGGAACTTAACTTTGCCAACGACGGGCATAATATGCCCCGTTAGGCGGTACTCTTGTACACATGTTGAGAACTGGCTCATTCATGAAAAAAACATGCCTCCATGTGCCATCTCTTTAATCAGTTATTAATACTCATCAATTTAATATCTCTGTTTCTTTTTCAGGAGTTAATTTTATGTTCCGTGATTACCTGCTACTTTGGCGTACTAAGTGCATTTGCGCCGAACTTTATCTGGCTTCTCATTCTTCGAGGTCTGGTGGGATTTGGTATAGGTGGCGCTCCACAGTCGTAAGTTGAGATTTCATTTCAATCTCTTTTCTGGATTTTGTGGTATGTATGGGAGCATGTTCATATCTGTGGTTCAAGCCGCTGTACTTTGTCTTTTAAACTAAAGGTTTCAACCACAAACAGTAGGTCTCAGCAGAGGGATTTTTAAAAGTGTAGCATGTCTAAATCTTCACCACCCTGCAGGGCTTGAATATAGCACTCGCAAACTGGTAAAATGCAACTTGATTTGAGCAAATGCGAGTTGAAATTTTCAGCACTCGATAAAAAGTGTGAGTGCATCTTTTCTGTACAAAGTTAGCATGATTGAAAGATGGATCAAATAATGAAACAGAAAATTAATAGGAGTTTGGTGACCCTTGTTGTCTTTTACAGTACAGTCTTATGTAAGTATTGTATACACTATATATGCGCAGAAATGTCTTTGACCGAAAGGAGAAGAAAAAAAATGCCAGTAAGAATGCATTTTGTGAGTTGAAAATATTTGCATTTAATTCTACCCCTGGTCCTGCTTTTTAATCATGTTTCATTTTGAACATACTGTTATCAGGTTATAAGACACCCTCCCTTAATACATGTTACATAACATTTCATTGCATGTATAACCATTTATATACTTGTAATCATGATTCAAATTAATTCAATCTTCTTTGAAATTTTCATTGATTATTGTTTCATAATGAAAATATAGGTTGATATATATTTCACAATTATAATTTATAAATTTAAAAAACGAATTTCATTTTTGTGAAAGATTTTATTTCAAAAGACAAAGTTTCATTTTATCTATGTTCAGTGATTAATTTCTTTGTAAATGTGTAGGGGGTGGCTACGGTAGATAGCACATGCGACTCTGTATCCAGAGATCACGGGTTTGAGCCTCACGGGCATCGCTGGGTTTCCTCAGTGTGTCCTTGGGGAAGACACTTTACTTAGCCTCGTTTGTCGGTTGGGGATGTAAAACGGGCGGTCCCATGTATGGATCCTCCAAGGATGGTAAGGAACCATAGGAAACAATTTGATAGAGTAGGGAAAGTTTCCCGTACTCCTATGTATCCTTCCCTTCTAGCTTTGGTGGCTCAAAATAACCTGTAATGTGTTGATGAGACGTTAAACAATGATTCAATTAAATTGTAAACATGCACACCTTTTCACTCTAGAGTTACCCTGTATTCAGAGTTCCTGCCGACAGCATCAAGGGCCACTTGTGTTGTACTTGTGGAGGTGAGTGATTTACCTTCGTACTTTAATATTACAATTACCGACATCCTGTTGTATCCGACCGTGTGTCTCAGCAAAATCCTTATATATTGTGTGTATAGTGACCCTTGGTTTAACTGAACCTGCTGTTTCTGGTACCCGACAATGTTTAAAGTCCCAACTGACATAATTACAATTAACACCTAATTATCCGACGCACTTCAGTCTCGACTTTACCTGCATAAAATATTGTTTGATAACGTCAAACTTGTTTTTCATACCTTTTCCAACTCAGCTACTTGGAATGCAAGAGTCATACTAACAATGATCACATATAATAACAAGTACCCAATTATCATCAAGAACACTGTATTTTTGAGCCAGAGTTATGTTTGTCAATAAGAATGATAAATTCTGAATCATTTCATTTCTCACAGTGAGTCATGTATGTTTGTACGGGAAATACATGAATGGAGACCCCAACCAAAACAGTTTACATATTTTAGTTTTTACATTTTTAGCTCTACTGATCAGAGATCAGCAGAGCTTATGCCGTGGTGCGGCGTCCGTCGTCCGTCTGTCCGTCCGTCTGTCCGTCTGTCCGTCCGTCCGTTAACTTTTATTTGTAGCGACTACTCCTCTGAAACTACTGGATGGATATTCATAAAACTTTACAGAAATGTTGCCCATGAAGTCTAGTTGATCCTAGCAAAAATTCATGTTGATGTGAAATCTAAGATGGCCGCCAAAGCTAAAAATAGATTTTTTAAATTCAAGTTTGTAGCGACTACTTCTTGAAAACTATAAGTGATATTGATATGGGACTTTTTCTAAAATGATCAGCATGACATGATGTTGGTCCTTGTCGAAAATCGTTTTGATTTGACGTTAAACATGGCTGCCAGCGGCCATCTTTGTTTACATAGAGTTATATAATGAAAACTTGTAGCGACTACTCCTCTGAAACTACTTGACGGATTTTCGTGAAACTTCACAGGAATGTTGCTCTTGATGTCTAAATGATCTAAGCAAAATTTCAAGATGGCCGCCACGGCTAAAAATAAATTTTCAAAATACAAGTTTGTAGCGACTACTGCTTGAAAACTATAAGTGATATTGATATGGGACTTTTTCTAAAATGATCAGCATGACATGATGTTGGTCCTTATCAAAAATCGTTTTGATTCGACGTTAAACGTGGCTGCCAGCGGCCATCTTTGTTTACATAGAGTTATATAGTAAAAACTTGTAGCGACTACTCCTCTGAAACTACTGGGCGGATTTTCATGAAACTTTACAGGAATGTTGCTCTTAATGTCTTATCGATCCTAGCAAAATTTCAGGTCGGCCGGAATTTCACGATGGCCGCCATGGCTAAAATTAGATTTTCAAAATACAAGTTTGTAGCGACTACTTCTTGAAAACTATAAGTGATATTGATATGGGACTTTTTCTAAAATGATCAGCATGACATGATGTTGGTCCTTGTCGAAAATTGTTTTGATTCAACGTTAAACATGGCTGCCAGCAGCCATCTTTGTTTACATAGAGTTATATAGTAAAAACTTGTAGCGACTAATCCTTTGAAACTACTTGGCAGATTTTCATGAAACTTTACAGGAATGTTGCTCTTAATGTTTAATTGATCCTAGCAAAATTTCAGATCGGCCAGAAATTCAAGATGGCCGCCACAGCTAAAATTAGATTTTTTAAGAAAGAAGTTTGTAGCGACTACGTCTTGAAAACTATAAGTGATATTGATATGGGACTTTTTGTAAAATGATCAGCATGACATGATGGTTATCAGAGTCAAACATTATTTTGATTCGACGTTAAACATGGCTGTCAGCGGCCATCTTTGTTTACATAGAGTTATATAATGAAAACTTGTAGCGACTATTCCTGTGAAACTACTTGACGGATTTTCATGAAACTTCACAGGAATGTTGCTCTTGATGTCTAATTGATCCTAGCAAAATTTCAGGTCGGCCAGAAATTCAAGATGGCCGTCACGGCTAAAAATAATTTTTCAAAAAAACAGATTTGTAACCGGAGGCCCCGGGTTCAATCCTCCGTGGTGCCACTGAGTTTCGTCCGTGTGTTCTTGGACAAGACACTTTACCTTAGCCCCGTCCGTCGGATGATGGGGACGTAAACCGGGCGGTCCAGTGTATCGGTCTATCCTCCGAGCACGTAAAAGAACCATAGGAATCTATTCGATAATAAGAGTTGGGAACGGTTCCCGGATTCCCATGTATCCTTCCCCTCTCTCTGGAGCGGCTCTAAATAACCTATACTGTGTTGATGAGCCATTAAACAACATTCAGTGCAATTCAGTTTACCAACAACCTCTGTTATCCGACATTAAGTGCCGGCACCGAGCATAGTCAGATATAGGAGGTTTCACTGTATATGTATATGAAGTATTCGTGGAGTATTGTTGATACTTTTCCTATGTATACAAACTTTCCATCAGAGGATTTTCAATGAAATAGCTTATTATAGAAAAAAAGGGGTAAGTTGTATATATGTTATCCTCATAAATTTTGGCGGAGTTTATAGTTACTATGATGTGTATTTCACATTCAGTCTGACATCTGGCAGCATGACTTACATCTTGCATAGCATAACTCGGTAAGCGGTATATTTCAGACGATGGAGGCAATATCTTAAAGCACTGTGCTTAGTATTTAAAGGACCGTGCTAATTTAAAGAAAAGCACTTACAGGGATTTTGAATTTCAAGCACCGCGGTGCTTAAAGGCAAACAGAAATGCACTTACTAGACCTGAGCCTCCTTAATGTTTCTGTTTCAGATATTCTGGGCCATTGGAGCATGTTTTGAAGTACTGTTGGCCCTGGCCGTGATGCCCACCCTGGGATGGCGATGGTTACTGGGCCTGTCTGCCATACCACTCCTGTTCTTCTCATGCTGCTGTATTGTAAGTCAGACAAAACATGTTTTGAAAAAAAAAGAGTAATTTGTTTAGGGAAATTACTCGGGCCATAGATTACTCAGAATTTTAAGTGTTAATGACCAATTTGACAATGTAATTGTTTTGGACATACTCTGTTTTATGCCTGTACTCTTTACTATTGGCATTTTTTCGCAATGAAGAAATATCTGACTTGTTGGGGGAAAAAACAACTTTATCATTATTCAAATTTTAAAAGAAAATTATTTTAATTCCGAAAATTTGTCTAATTTCTGGAAACATTTATTCGTGTATATGTGTAAACAGATACAAGTTTTCTGCTAAAAAATCATCCCACCCTGTTGTAATTACAGTGGCTACCAGAAAGTGCAAGATTTGACATGACTCGGGGAAACAGGACGCGAGCCTTGGCTACGCTGGAACGTATTGCCAAGGATAACGGGAAACCCATGCCGCTAGGTACCCTGGTGGAGCCCTCTGTACAGGTAATAGAATGGGGTCGTCAGGCATGTCGAATGGATGGTAAAATATTTTGAGACCAGTATCGAGAAATTAGTTGATCTTTTAACAAAAGCTGCATTATTTTTGTATATCCAACATTGATGTAAATGATTGAGATTTCAGCACAAGTTGCATTATTTTCACATGAAGGCTTTTCTGTCCTGCCCATCACATGGTACAATAATTTCAGACGCGTATCTTTCAACACACGATATGCTATATTTAAACATACTTAAACATATAAGCTTTACTAATTTTACATTAGTTCCCAAATATTTGAAAATTCATAAGTTCCAATTCAAATTCCTCGTTTTTCAGGGTGTCAAAAGAGGCAGTATACGAGATCTGTTCATTCCAGAATTAAAAAATACCACTATCATTTTATGGATTATATGGTAAGAACTGCTTTTATTTATTTGAAATGTGGATATATTTTTAATAACAATCTTTGAAAAATAAAACGATTTCAACCTGTCCCCCTCTCATCTGAGGTCGCCACTCCACGTTGTTGCATTGACGCGTCCTGTCTCAACTTCCCCACACTAACATTGGCTCTTGTTAAACAACTTTTTGTAACCCTGATCTAACTCTACATGTTATGAAAACAACTACCCCAATATCAGAACATAAGTATCCCCAATGTTAAATTGATCTCCAGTACTAAATTGGTACTCGACCCTATGATAATGAAATACGAATTTGGCCTCTTTACATTTTTAATTTCACAAAACATATCTGGTCGAGGGCAACATATCGAGTAAATACTCTAATTGGAATGACCGCATATTTTCAAGTGTTGGGAGTTCAGTGTGGCCATATTTGGAAAGTCGTCGCGACACTTCGGCCCATAAACTGTAGTGTTTATTGGACTTCTCAGCAATTATTTGATTATCATTAAAGATCTGGGCTAGCCTGATCGTTTTTACAATAACCATTAACCAAGTACTGTGGTTTAAGTAATTTCATACATGGTAATGCTTGGTTGGTGTATACACATTTTGTTTTGAAAGAGATGTTCTCTTAATTTACGATAAGTATGTACCACTGATTGTATATGATAGTATTTACTTTGCTCATCTGATTTTCGATATCAAGCAGCCCTTGTGTCCGTGCGTCCGGTAGTCTGTTTGTCATGGGTATTGGTAAATTCATAAATTTGTATACTCCAAACTTTAATACCATTTTCACGAAATATTAATGAGAAACCTGCTAGTAATGGTAAGGTTAGGGTCAAAATTGTCATGGTAGCCATTACTGTAAACACATAAGCATTAACAAACATGTATCATTCTCTTTAAGTCACACAGAGATTTAATGGTTATAAGTATTAACTCCTAAATTAAAATTATCTACATGACATTGTGCAGGTGTGGGTACTCATTTATCTTTCAGAATAGTAAACTGGTTCTCTGCAGTACAGAGAACTAGTCCTCTACTGTATTCTGATTTCAAATCTGAATGCTTCAGGTATACTCGCTCTTTGGGAACTTTTTCAAAACAATACTTCTCACTATTTGGTAAGAATTAAACATTTCAAGGACCTTGTGCAAATGTTTCATCTTTTAGTCATTTATTCATGTGAGTTTTCGTGTACCAATCTATTGTGTGGTTATGCAAATTCTCGTGAACCATTCTGTAGTTTGGTCATATGAATTCTCCTGGAATAGTCTGTTGTTTGGTTATGTGTTTTCTCCTGTACCAGTCTATTCTTTGGTCTTGATAGAGTACCAGAAACATATATTTGCAAAAGTGATAGGTTTGTCAATCTTTTGTGACTGCTGCCCCTATCTCTGGGAGTAGTTCTTGCATTATATAACTATTTATTTGTCTGGAATGCAAGATTTCATTTCCAATTTGATCCATAATAAATAGTAAATACACAAAAACTACATGCAAGTTTCTGTTTCCCAGGTTGGTGTCTGCCTTTGCCTACTATGGTATTGTACTGATGACTACAGAGTTGTTTGAAACACCCGATGGTTGCCATGGTAACAGATACATACATTCTTATATATATATATCACTTAATAGCTCATAGTGAGCACATGTTTTAGGGGCTCACTCTTTCAGGGCTCCGGAAATATGGTTGCCCGACGCCCCGGGCAAGTGGGTTTTGGGTGCGGGCAGGTGACCTTCGTAAATCTGGTTGTCCGTCACTTGCCCGATGGACGTTTCATTATTAGATAAAAATCAAGGGAAAATTTGCCTGGACTGTGAAGTTTGCTGATAATTGCGTAGTAATTAACCACCCGTCGCTTTCGCCGCGAGCAATTACTGATCAGTGTCATAAAACTGACCTGTTAAAGCTGACCAGTGTTGTTCGTTATTGTTTAATCCCTCCCACTTGACAGTTTATCAAAATTTGATTGGCCGAGGAGCGCTTGGGGTGCAATCTTCAGTTGAAGACGGGCGGTTTTTAGAATGCGTATACCGTGTGAAATATACCCCCGTAACGAGCCCCTCTATGCAGGAAGTAAGTCACGCGCCAGATTAGTGTGAAATACACATCAGTGTGTAAATCAGTTATTGGGATGGTGTTGTCGCTTTGTATGTCGGTCGGTGTGTCGTAGGTAATATTCTGTTCAGTAATTAAAAATCATGACGCAACACTTGACCTAGTACTGTATCCATATTATCTCATCAAATAACCAATGTATTTTTATCAGCCAATGAAACAACTCGCGTTCACTACCACGTGGTAAAGTGAAACAATGGCGATTCAATCAAACCAATTTGTAAACAAGTAGGACAATTAAACGATTGTGGCAATTTGACAGCGTTGTTTGATGGGCAAAGAGACTATCGACGCATGTCGTAATGAATAGGTGTGCATCTGTTTTTATTTCAAAATGCCATGTTTTTTTTGAATGAATCCGAGATCAATGACGGAATGGCGTGTTTTTGTTTTGATCAAATTTGCCATTGTATCCAAGATGTGCTTCGACCTTGGCTAATTTCGGTAATTATTCGAAGAATTGCAATTTGTCATCTCAAAAGATATTAGCAGAAAAACAACTACAGTATCAGTCAGATTTAGGCATAAACCGTGCTAATAATTTCCAACACTTAAGAATTATCTACATGAATTATATAACGAAAGTGAAAGTAGGAAAAAAGTTCTGTTTGACCTAATGCATCATTTTTTTTCATTCTTTTTATCTGGTGTAGTCTATAACAAAAGTAAAAGTAGAAGTAGAAAAAAGTTTTGTTCGACCTAATGTATCTTTTTTTTTGGTTATCTGCCTGCCCTTTTGTAATTACTGCACTAGGAGCAAGCATCTTGTACATCTTAATTCCATAGGCATTAGAGTCTACCAATTTGGTACCAGGTTCATCAGCGATGCTATATCCTCGGGATATTCCCACTGACACCCCACTCCCCCTCTCCCACCGGTGGAGTAAAACACTGATATGTGCATAATGGTAACAACCTGTAGCTCTGATCCTTCATAATTTAAGTCATTAATTTTACAATGAAATTATGTAAAAAAATATGACAAAAAAAACAGTGAGAGAAAAGGATTTAACTTAGCGTGCGGTCTCGACGTAGCTTAATTGTGGGGCAAGTGACTTTTGAAATCAGGGCAAGTGACATTTTGGGCAGGGCAAGTGGATTTTGAAAATCTACTTGCCCTGGGCAAGTGGATTTTCAAAATATTTCCAGACCCCTGTCTTTAATAGAATCTTTACTTTTAAAAAATTCTTACGGATGGCGGGAGGTGTACAGTACTGTTTCTACACAGGAAAAGTGGGTGGTCTGCCTCCACCACAAAAAAATCGCCCCATCATATATAACCTTGCATGTGTTGAAAATGACGTAAAACACCATACAAACAAACAAAGAAACAAATTTACTTTTTGTGTCTGTGGAGCATGTCAGATTCTTAGGGATCACTTGATCTGTTGTCCGTCGTCGTAGGGGCGTCCGTGGCCGAGTGGTTAAAGTCTCTGACTTGAAATCACTTGCCCCTCACCGCTGTAGGTTCGATCCCTCAGGGGCCTAGGAATCTTTATGTGAGGAAGCTATCCAGCTGGCTTGCGGAACGTCGGGGGTTCTACCCAGGCGCCCGCCCGTGCATGAAAATTGCCCGGAGGGGCACCTGGCGTCTTCCTCCACCAATGGAAGCTGGAAAGTCGCCATATGACCTTAGCTGTTGGTGCGACTATAAAATCCAATTCAATCAATCAATTGTCCGTCGTCATCCGTCATGCTTTAACCTGTAACCTTATCTTAGCCATAACTTGAAAGGTATTTGCCCTGTGTTCATAAAACTTCACAGATTTTCATCTTAGCTGAAGGTTGTTAGACATGTCCAATAACTCTTGACTTTCATTTTGGCTGAGTTTTGCCTCTTTTCACAAAACTTTAACTGGCTTATAACAGGCCATAACTTTTATCAGCATACCATATTTACCTTTATAAATGCCAAGGAATTATTAAATAAAGGAGGAAATGGAATGACAGCGACTACTTCAGCTACGACAGAATCTGGTGTGAGAGAATATCTTGTTTAAAAAAAAATGGGGGATGTGAGGGAGGGTGGTTTTTAAAGAAATAATTGTAGACTGTTCTGTCAGCTTTTATTGTTAGGTTATTAAAAGTAGATATAAAAGTCGGACAGGAAATGTAGCATTCAAGGACCAGTCATCAAAAAACATGCACAGAAACAAACAAGATATGACATCACAAACATAAAAGGGTTGTCAGTAGTACTACCACCTTGGAACAGTCAGTGGCAAAATAAATTGAATGCCTGGACTTAGTGCTATTTAAATTACAAATTCCCGAGAAGAATCATCAAATTAATGTCTGGAAATTTTAATCAGAAACTTACAGAATATTATCTTAGCATCACAATCTGCAAACTCCTTCCATTAACTCGGAAACAGAAAGCTGTCCTTCTTGCCAATTGCCACATTTCTATAGCCATACCATGCAACATACCACATGGTTTAGGTGTGACAAACATACAACGTGAGATGTTGTATAATTATAATTTCACCCTGGGCCGTTATTTCATTGATGAAACCTAAACACGTGACATCATTATCTAACATGTGACATCATTATCTAACATGTGACATCATTATCTAACATGTGACATCATTATCTAACATGTGACATCATTATCTAACGTGACATCATTATCTAACATGTGACATCATTATCTAACATGTACATCATTATCTAACATGTGACATCATTATCTAACATGTGACATCATTATCTAACATGTACATCATTATCTAACATGTGACATCATTATCTAACATGTGACATCATTATCTAACGTGACATCATTATCTAACATGTACATCATTATCTAACATGTGACATCATTATCTAACGTGACATCATTATCTAACATGTGACATCATTATCTAACGTGACATCATTATCTAACATGTGACATCATTATCTAACATGTACATCATTATCTAACATGTACATCATTATCTAACATGTGACATCATTATCTAACATGTACATCATTATCTAACATGTGACATCATTATCTAACATGTACATCATTATCTAACGTGACATCATTATCTAACACGTGACATCATTATCTAACATGTACATCATTATCTAACGTGACATCATTATCTAACATGTGACATCATTATCTAACATGTGACATCATTATCTAACATGTACATCATTATCTAACATGTGACATCATTATCTAACGTGACATCATTATCTAACATGTGACATCATTATCTAACATGTACATCATTATCTTACATGTGACATCATTATCTAACGTGACATCATTATCTAACATGTGACATCATTATCTAACGTGACATCATTATCTAACATGTGACATCATTATCTAACATGTGACATCATTATCTAACATGTGACATCATTATCTAACATGTACATCATTATCTAACATGTGACATCATTATCTAACATGTGACATCATTATCTAACGTGACATCATTATCTAACATGTACATCATTATCTAACGTGACATCATTATCTAACATGTGACATCATTATCTAACATGTGACATCATTATCTAACGTGACATCATTATCTAACATGTGACATCATTATCTAACATGTACATCATTATCTAACATGTACATCATTATCTAACATGTGACATCATTATCTAACATGTACATCATTATCTAACATGTGACATCATTATCTAACATGTACATCATTATCTAACGTGACATCATTATCTAACATGTACATCATTATCTAACGTGACATCATTATCTAACATGTGACATCATTATCTAACATGTGACATCATTATCTAACATGTACATCATTATCTAACATGTGACATCATTATCTAACATGTGACATCATTATCTAACGTGACATCATTATCTAACATGTACATCATTATCTAACATGTGACATCATTATCTAACGTGACATCATTATCTAACATGTGACATCATTATCTAACATGTGACATCATTATCTAACGTGACATCATTATCTAACATGTGACATCATTATCTAACATGTACATCATTATCTAACATGTACATCATTATCTAACATGTGACATCATTATCTAACATGTACATCATTATCTAACATGTGACATCATTATCTAACATGTACATCATTATCTAACGTGACATCATTATCTAACACGTGACATCATTATCTAACATGTACATCATTATCTAACGTGACATCATTATCTAACATGTGACATCATTATCTAACATGTGACATCATTATCTAACATGTACATCATTATCTAACATGTGACATCATTATCTAACGTGACATCATTATCTAACATGTGACATCATTATCTAACATGTACATCATTATCTTACATGTGACATCATTATCTAACGTGACATCATTATCTAACATGTGACATCATTATCTAACGTGACATCATTATCTAACATGTGACATCATTATCTAACATGTGACATCATTATCTAACATGTGACATCATTATCTAACATGTACATCATTATCTAACATGTGACATCATTATCTAACATGTGACATCATTATCTAACGTGACATCATTATCTAACATGTACATCATTATCTAACATGTGACATCATTATCTAACGTGACATCATTATCTAACATGTGACATCATTATCTAACATGTGACATCATTATCTAACGTGACATCATTATCTAACATGTGACATCATTATCTAACATGTACATCATTATCTAACATGTACATCATTATCTAACATGTGACATCATTATCTAACATGTACATCATTATCTAACGTGACATCATTATCTAACACGTGACATCATTATCTAACATGTACATCATTATCTAACGTGACATCATTATCTAACATGTGACATCATTATCTAACATGTGACATCATTATCTAACATGTACATCATTATCTAACATGTGACATCATTATCTAACATGTGACATCATTATCTAACATGTACATCATTATCTAACATGTGACATCATTATCTAACGTGACATCATTATCTAACATGTGACATCATTATCTAACGTGACATCATTATCTAACATGTACATCATTATCTACTTTTATTGAGCAAATTAGTTACCTATTTTAAATGAGTTCCTCAATCTTAAAATGGAAATTTTGATCGAACGGTTGGGATTATGAGGTTGGTGGCTTGGGTGAATAGTGTTTTACGTCATTTTTAGCACATTTAAGACTATATATGACGGTCGATTTACTAGCGGTGGAGGCAGATCACCCACTTTTACCTTGGTAGAACCAGTACTGTAAACCTCCCTCATCTGTAAGAATCAACTCGATTTATAAGGATTAAACCTGTTTTTTAGCTCTACTGATCTGTCCGTAAACGGTTTTTTGTAGCGACTATCCTCTGAAACTACTGAATGGATTTTCATGAAACTTTACAGAAATGTTGCCCATGAAGTCTAGTTGATCCTAGCAAAAATTCATGTTGATGTTAAATCCAAGATGGCCGCCAAATCTAAACATAGGTTTTTAAAAAACAAGTTTGTAGCGACTACTTCTTGAAATATCTAAGTGATATTGATATATGGGACTTTCTCTAAAACGATCAGCATGACATGATGTTGATTGTTGATCCTTGACGAAATCGTTTTGATTCGATGTTAAATATGGCTGCCAGCAGCCATCTTTGTTTACATAGAGATATATAATGAAAATTTGTAGCGACTACTTTTCTGAAACTACTTGACGGATTTTCATGAAATTTCACAGGAATGTTGCTCTTGATATCTAATTGATCCTAGCAAAATTTCAGGTCGGCCGGAAAGTCAAGATGGCCGCCAAAGCTAAAAATAGATTTTTAAAATACAAGTTTGTAGCGACTACTTCTTGAAAACTATAAGTGATATTGATATGGGACTTTTTCTAAAATGATCAGCATGACATGATGTTGGTCCTTGTCGAAAATCGTTTTGATTCGATGTTAAACATGGCTGTCAGCGACCATCTTTGTTTACATAGAGTTATCTAGTAAAAACTTGTAGCGACTACTCCTCTGTAACTATTTGACAGATTTTCATGAAACTTCACAGGAATGTTGCTCTTGATGTCTAATTGATCATAGCAAAATTTCAGGTCGGCCGGAAATTGAAGATGGCTGCCATGGCTAAAAATAGATTTTCAAAATACAAGTTTTATAGCGACTACTTCTTGAAAACTTCAAGTGATATTGATATGGGACTTTTTCTAAAATGATCAGTATGACATGATGTTGATCCTTGTCAAAAATTATTTTGATTTGATGTTAAACATGGCCGCCAGCGGCCATCTTCGTTTACATAGAGTTATATAATGAAAACTTGTAGCGACTACTCCTCTGAAACTACTTGACGGATTTTCATGAAACTTCACAGGAATGCTGATCTAGCTATGAAAAACCTATCTGTAGAGCTCCAAGGTCATTGACCTCTTGTTTTATGTAGTTTGTGCATCCTTCACAAATTTATAGTGGTGCGCGGTATTACCGATATGCCAGTATATTATGATACAGTCTCAAAATAATATGTATCGCCATGCGCTCTTAGCATACCGATTCGACCGGTAAATTCACTAAATGCAGAAGCAGTCTGAAAATAAATAATGTCTGAGTTTCATGACCCCGACTTTGAGATTGTGTGTTGTACATTTTAAATATAATCCATAATTCTAATTAAAGTACAGTCAAGTCAGTCCTAGTCATTGGAACAATGGAAGTCAGTAATTTTAGATATTGTGCTTTCTGTCTGTTTCTTTCTCTGTCTGTTTCTTTCTCTGTCTGTTTCTCTGTCTGTGTCACAAACGATGTCCGATCAATAACTAGAGAATGGTTGGACCTAGGGTCCTCAAACTTGGAAGGATGGTTGGTCATGACAAGTAGATGACCCCTATTGATTTTGGGGTCACTAGGTCAAAGGTTAAAGGGGTTGATGCACTATTTCCAAACACAATTTATTTTAAAGGGCTCTGAAAACTTGAAAAAAGCTGGAAGAAATATCAAAATGCCATGAAAAATAAAGGAGATATGACCTATTGAAAATTTGCAAAGAACATAAATGAAGGCGGCCCTATCTGAACGATGACGTCATCGCGCCGTTTTACCATATATGGTTTATTGACGAAATGTATTTTAAAGCAAAGAAACCCACTGCAAATTGATTAAAAATAAATATACAGATGTAAAATGTATACATTTTAGTATTATTTTTCATTTACAATGATTTTCTTTGCTTTAAAAGACATTTTATCAATACACCATATATGATAAAACGGCGCGATGACGTCATCGTTCAAAGATGGCCGCCTCCATTTATGTTCTTTGCAAATTTTCAATAGGTCATATCTCCTTTATTTTTCATGGCATTTTGATAATTCTTTCAGTTTTTTTCAAGTTTTTCAGAGCCATTTAAAATAAACTGTGTTTGAAAATAGTGCATTAACCCCTTTAAGGTTGCGGTGACATTGACTATCAAAACGATGTCCGATCAATAACTAGAGAATGGTTGGACCTAGGGTCCTCAAACTTGGAAGGATGGTTGTTCATGACAAGTAGATGACCCCTATTGATTTTGGGGTCACTAGGTCAAAGGTCAAGGTTGCGGTGACATTGACTATCAAAACGATGTCCGATCAATAACTAGAGAATGGTTGGACCTAGGGTCCTCAAACTTGGAAGGATGGTTGGTCATGACAAGTAGATGACCCCTATTGATTTTGGGGTCACTAGGTCAAAGGTCAAGGTTGCGGTGACATTGACTATCAAAACGATGTCCGATCAATAACTAGAGAATGGTTGGACCTAGGGTCCTCAAACTTGGAAGGATGGTTGGTCATGACAAGTAGATGACCCCTATTGATTTTGGGGTCAATAGGTCAAAGGTCAAGGGTGCGATGACATTGACTATCTAAACGATGTCCGATCAATAACTAGAGAACGGTTGGACCTAGGGTCCTCAAACTTGGAAGGATGGTTGGTCATGACAAGTAGATGACCCCTATTGATTTTGGGGTCACTAGATCAAAGGTCAAGGTTGCGGTGACATTGACTATCAAAACGATGTCCGATCAATAACTAGAGAATGGTTGGACCTAGGGTCCTCAGACTTGGAAGGATGGTTGGTCATGACCAGTAGATGACCCCTATTGATTTTTTTTTTGTTTAATATTTTTAAAAAAATATTTAAATTTATTTATTTTTATTTTTTTAATAATTTTTTATTTTTTTATTTTTATTTTTTTTTGTTTAATATTTTTAATTTTTGCATTAAATGTTTTAGGGTCGGCCCCTTAAACAAATAGGGTTGGTCGGGTTACCTGAACCACACATATATTTTTTATGTGGCCTTACTGATACAGATAGTAGATACAGTCACGGATATTGAATATCAAAACGACCTCAGATCAATAGAGAACGGTTGGACCTAGAGTCGTCAATTATGCCTGTTCGGGCTAGTGGGGGAGCCATACGTTTTTGTCCCATGGACAATAACAATTTCTAGTTACATTAATTAGTAGTGATTAGTAGTAGTGATTGACAATATTATTGTAATTGTACAAACTCTAGTAACTAAATGAAGGTAACGTCATTTTAAATTTAGGTCTCCATTCTAGTCAAGCTGTAAGTTGTTTCTTGTTTGGGTTTATTTCGTTTTGTTTTGTTTAACTGTCAATATGTGTTCATGAATGAAGGATACAACTCATAAGATATCTCTTTCTTGTTTATATCATTAGGCTTTGGCTGATCTGTGATTCTTTGTACTTCCCTAAATATATGGTGATATGTATCGCGATACAGTTCAGCCGTATCGCGATACAAAAAAAATTCTTGCGATACCCATCCCTACAAATTTAACATAAAGTACTTTTGGACTTATTTAATTTTGCATGATTTGACAAAGTTCACACAGTCATACATTAACCTCATAAAAAATAAATTTAATGCTATAATCATTACAATACTTGAAGAATTATTATTGTTAAACTAAAACGTATTTCTATAGTACGGTATATTTTATTTATTGATCAATAATGAGACCCCCACTCTCCACCAATGGCACCAGGCATCCGGCTATCCCATTCTTTAGAACACTGCAGGTTGAGACATTATTATACCCTTTACGAAGTGGGGGCTATATAGGAATCACATTGTCCGTAAAATCCCGTCACGTCCCGCAACACATTTTCGTCACGTCACGTAACACCTTTTTATACCGCTTGCAAACGATGTTTGAGAGGGAGTATATAGGAGTCACTGCGGCGGGCGGTCTGTTGAATCTTGTGGAGCGAACAATTTCTACCATTTTTAGCTCTACTGGCCAAGGGCCGGCAGAGCTTATGGGATGGTGTGTTGTCCGTCTTCCGTCGTCCGTCGTCCGTCCGTTAACTTTTGCTTGTGTACACTCTAGAGGCCACATTTCTGATGCAATCATCATGAAACTTTGTCAGAATGTTTGTCTCAATGAAATCTCGGTCAAGTTCGAAAATGGGTCATGTGGGGTCAAAAACTAGGTCACTAGGTCAAATATTGGAAAAACCTTGTGTACACTCTAAAGGCCATATTTTTGACCCGAGCTTGATGCAACTTTGTCAGAATGTTTGTCTTAATTATATCTTGGTCAAGTTTGAAAATGGGTCACATGAGGTTAAAAACTAGGTCACTAGGTCAAATACTTGAAAAACCTTGTGTACACTCTAGAAGCCGTATTTCTGACCCAATCTTGATGAAACTTTGTCAAAATGTTTGTCTTAATTATATCTTGGTCAAGTTCAAAAATGGGTCACATGGTGTCAAAAACTAGGTCACTAGGTCAAACTTTGGAAAAACCGTGTGTACACTCTAGAGGCCATATTTTTGACCTGATCTTGATGAAACTTTGTCAGAATGTTTGTCTTAATGAAATTTCGGTCAAGTTCAAAAATGGGTCATGTGGGGTCAAAAACTAGGTCACTAGGTCAAATACTTGAAAAAACTTATGTACACTCTAGAGGTCATATTTGTTACCCAATCTTGATGAAACTTTGTCAAATTGTTTATCTTAATTATATCTTGATCAAGTTCGGAAATGGGTCACATGAAGTTAAAAACTTTGGAAAAACTGTGTGTACACTCTAGAGGCCATATTTTTGACCCGATCTTGATGAAATTTTGTCAGAATGTTTGTCTCAATGAAATCTCGGTCAAGTTCAAAAATGGGTCATGTGGGGTCAAAAACTAGGTCACTAGGTCAAATACTTGAAAAACCTTGTGTACACTCTAGAAGTCGTATTTCTGACCCAATCTTGATGAAACTTTGTCAAAATGTTTGTCTTAATTATATCTTGGTCAAGTTCAAAAATGGGTCACATGGTGTTAAAAACTAGGTCACTAGGTCAAACTTTGGAAAAACTGTGTGTACACTCTAGAGGCCATATTTTTGACCCGATCTTGATGAAATTTTGTCAGAATGTTTGTCTCAATGAAATCTCGGTCAAGTTCAAAAATGGGTCATGTGGGGTCAAAAACTAGGTCACTAGGTCAAATACTTGAAAAAACCTTGTTTACACTCTAGAAGCCGTATTTGTTACCCAATCTTGATGAAATTTTGTCAAATTGTTTATCTAAATTATATCTTGATCAAGTTCGGAAATGGGTCACATGAAGTTAAAAACTAGGTCACTAGGTCAAATATTGGAAAGCCTTGTGTACACTCTAGAGGCCATATTTTTGACCCAAGCTTGATGCAACTTTGTCAGAATGTTTGTCTTAATTATATCTTGGTCAAGTTTGAAAATGGGTCACATGGGGTTCAAAACTAGGTCACTAGGTCAAATATTGGAAAAACCTTGTGTACACTCTTTGTCAAAATGTTTGTCTTAATTATATCTTGGTCAAGTTCGAAAATGGGTCACATGAAGTTAAAAACTAGGTCACTAGGTCAAATATTGGAAAAACCTTGTGTACACTCTAGAGGCCATATTTTTGACCCGAGTTTGATGCAACTTTGTCAGAATGTTTATCTTAATTGTTTGTCTCAATGAAATCTCGGTCAAGTTCGAAAATGGGTCATGTGGGGTCAAAAACTAGGTCACTACGTCAAATATTGGAAAAACCTTGTGTACACTCTAGAGGCCATATTTTTGACCCGAGCTTGATGCAACTTTGTCAGAATGTTTGTCTTAATTATATCTTGGTCAAGTTTGAAAACGGGTCACATGGGGTTAAAAACTAGGTCACTAGGTCAAATACTTGAAAAACCTTGTGTACACTCTAGAAACCGTATTTCTGACCCAATCTTGATGAAACTTTGTCAAAATGTTTGTCTTAATTATATCTTGGTCAAGTTCAAAAATGGGTCACATGGTGTTAAAAACTAGGTCACTAGGTCAAACTTTGGAAAAACTGTGTGTACACTCTAGAGGCCATATTTTTGACCCGATCTTGATGAAATTTTGTCAGAATGTTTGTCTCAATGAAATCTCGGTCAAGTTCAAAAATGGGTCATGTGGGGTCAAAAACTAGGTCACTAGGTCAAATACTTGAAAAAACTTGTGTACACTCTAGAGGTCATATTTGTTACCCAATCTTGATGAAATTTTGTCAAATTGTTTATCTTAATTATATCTTGATCAAGTTCGGAAATAGGTCACATGAAGTAAAAAACTAGGTCACTAGGTCAAATATTGGAAAGCCTTGTGTACACTCTAGAGGCCATATTTTTGACCCAAGCTTGATGCAACTTTGTCAGAATGTTTGTCTTAATTATATCTTGGTCAAGTTTGAAAATGGGTCACATGGGGTTCAAAACTAGGTCACTAGGTCAAATATTGGAAAAACCTTGTGTACACTCTTTGTCAAAATGTTTGTCTTAATTATATCTTGGTCTAGTTCAAAAATGGGTCACATGGTGTTAAAAACTAGGTCACTGGGTCAAACTTTGGAAAAACTGTGTGTACACTCTAGAGGCCATATTTTTGACCCGATCTTGATGCAATTTTGTCAGAATATTTGTCTCAATTATAGCTTGCTAAAGTTCGAAAATGGGTCACACAGGGTCACACAGGGTCAAAAACTAGGTCACTAGTACACTCTAGAGGCCATATTTCTGGCCCGATCTTGATGAAACTTTGTCGAAATGTTGTCTTAATTATATTTTGGTCAAGTTCGAAAATGGGTCCCATGGGGTCAAAAACTAGGTCACTAGGTCAAATACTTGAAAAACCTTGTGTACACTCTAGACACCATGTAGTACGACTCGATTTATCAATGGTATAACAGCCAGTAGAGCGTTCACAGGCCCTCTTGGGCCTCTTGTTAAGATATGGAATTGAAACTTTGTATATATGATCAACCTGAAGTGTACATGTGCGTGACACGATTTTTCTTTGCTGAGTCAATGCCATGCAGAGTTATTGCTCTTGAACTTAGTCAAAATTGCTATTCAGCATATGCAATACTGTGGAGCGAACTCAATTGGCTCGCTCAATACCTTGCAGAGTTATTGCCCTTGCATCAGTCTGTCGGTCTGTTGAATCTTGTGGAGCGAACTACTTCTACCGTTTTCAAGATATGGAATTGAAACTTTGTGTACATGATCAACATGAAGAACAGAATGTGCATGACACTATTTTGGTGTGGCTCGCTCAATTCCATGCAGAGTTATTACCCTTAGTCAAAGAGTTATTACACTTAGTCAAAATTGCTAAATTGCTATATTCAGCATATACAATCTTGTGGAACGAACTTCTTTTACAGTTTCAAGATATTGAATTGAAACTTTGTATACATGATCAACATGAAGTGTAGAAGTGCATGACACACTTTTGGTGTGGCTCGCTCAATTCCATGCAGAGTTATTGCCCTTGCATTAGTCAAAATTGCTATATTCTGCATATGCAATCTTGTGGAGCGAACTTCTTTAACAGTTTTCAAGATATTGATTTTAAACTTTGTATACATGATAAACATGAAGTGTAGATGTGCTTGACACAATTATGGTGTGGCTCACTCAATTCCATGCAGAGTTAGTGCCCTTGATCAAAATTGCTGTATTCTGCATATGCAATCTTGTGGAGCGAACTACTTTTACAGTTTTCAAGATATTGAATTGAAACTTTGTATGTATACATGATCAACCTGAAGTGTATATGTGCGTGACACAATTGTTCTTTGGCTGAGTCAATGACATGCAGAGTTATTGCTCTTGAACTAAGTCAAAATTGCTATTCAGCATATGCAATACTGTGGAGCGAACTACTTCAACAGTTATTAAGATATTGAATTGAAACTTTGTCTACTTGATCATCATGAAGTGTAGATGTGCGTATTACAATTTTGGTGCGGCTCAGTCAATTCCGTGCAGAGTTATTGCCCTTGCATGTTGTAAACATTGCTTTATTCAGCATATGCAATCTTGTAGAGTGAACTTCTTTTACAGTTTGCAAGATATTGAATTACAACTTTGTGTATGTGATAAACATGAAGTGTACATGTACGTGACACAATTTTGGTGTGGCTCAGTCAATGCCAGGCAGAGTTATTGCCCTTGATCTTACCAAAAAATTGTTTGCGGGCATATTTATCACCTTCAGTGATAGTTGTAGTTTCTCACACAGTTTTGAATTGTTGTTCCAAAAAACATTCGTATTTATCACCTTAAGTCATAGTTCTAGTCATATATTGGGAAGGCCAACTCTTAACAGAATCTAAACAACATCTAAACAACATCTAAACAACATCTAAACAACATCTATACCCTGCTTGTTCATGTTTCAGGTACAACTAAGGATAAATCACCATCAGACCCGGGGTGTTTTGTCCACTGTAAACACTTGACTAGAGATGATTACATAGATCTCACCTGGACCACGATGGCAGAGTTTCCAGGTAAAGTATTTAGTTCAATCTCATGTGGGTTGGCTCCCTGGTAGAGGCATGTCTGATGGGAAACCATCCTTCATCTCATCTCCCTCTGAGTTTGCTACCCAAAAAAACCCTGATAGGATGTGTTAAAGCGACACTATGTTTGTTGTCAACTTTAACAAAGATGGTGCAGACTTTGTAACCAGTATTCCCAGGTGCCCGCCCATGCACAAAAATTGTGGGGTCTTCCTCCACCAATGGAAGATGAAAATCACCATATGACCTTAGCTGTTGATGCGACTATAAAATCCAATTCAAATTGTGTCCAGTGTTAATAGGGGTTATGAATGGGAGAAGAGTTGGCAGGCATGCAGATCTGTGTTCTTGTACCATAGCTCTAATAGTTCCTTTGTTCCTGCTTATAATATAATTTTCATAAACCTGAAGCTCTGTGCCTAAACCGTGCTATAACTGCCGGTATATTTCAGCCGTGCTGTAACTGACAGATTCGGCAGTTATACCATGGTCTACCCAATTTTCTTTTTTAAAGGACGTTCTGTTGCGAGTTAAATATGTGAAACACGACTACCCATTACCAAATCAGCACTCCTTGACATTGGATTTTCCCAATAATGTACAAAGGCGATTAGCTGCAATAATCAAAACATGGTCATGCTTATGCCGTGTAATAATGCTGCCACGTGATAATGCTATTTCTTGATTGGATCGAGATGTTAGTTTTACTGAAAACTGCAACGCCCTAAAACTTCTTTCACAGCGTAGTTGGATAAATGGCTATGGTACAACACATTTATAGCATATTTTTCTCGTATACGATTTGTACTGCAAAATACATTACCTCGAAACTTTTTGCACACGTGTATTAATTGGATAAATGGCTATGGTACAAAACATTTATAGCATATTTTTCTCATATGCAATTTGTACTGCACTCTCGGGCCTACGAGAAGCAGTATAATTATGCTATAAATATTACATGTAACTGCTGCAAGCCCATAGCCGGACCTTCAGTCAGACAACCTTGGTATTAACCCATGTGGGTTTGCTTTCAAGTGGAGGCCTGTCATCCTTCATCTCATCGCCGTCGGAGATTGCTGTCCCAATATAACCTTATATGATGTGCTAACCAGAATTAAACCCCGACATCAGTTCATTGAGAATTTATGGTACATGTTCAGTAAGTTTTCCATAAGCAAAGCTTTTAACTGTATTTTCAAAATTTTACTACCACACTTTGTTTTTTCTCTTCTTCTCGTTTCAGGTTTATTTTTAACTGTTTTTATAATAGAGAGAATTGGAAGGAAGTACACGATGGCTTTGGAGTTCTTCCTCTTCGCAGTGTTTGTCTTACTGGCAAATATATGTACTATAAGGTACCGTAAAATTATCCTAGAAAATATATGCTGTATGAGGTCATGTCAGTATTAAACCTCGCAAATATGTACTCGACACAAATATGTACTCGACACAGCAGTCAAGTTTGAACATCTCAAAATGTCACACAATACAGGGTTCGACACTAACGCTAGCCCAAGGCTAGTCACTTTCGAGAAGGACTAGTAAAAACTCACAGTTGACAAGCCTGGCGGGCTAGTTGTTTATAGCTTGACTGATCAGAGATCAGCAGAGCTTATGCCGTGGTGCGGCGTCCGTCTGTCCGTCCGTCTGTCCGTAAACTTTTATTTGTAGCGACTACTCCGCTGAAACTACTGGATGGATATTCATGAAACTTTACAGAAATGTTGCCCATGAAGTCTAGTTGATCCTAGCAAAAATTCATGTTGATGTGAAATCCAAGATGGCTGCCAAAGCTAAAAATAGATTTTTTAAATACAAGTTTGTAGCGACTACTTCTTGAAAACTATAAATGATATTGATATGGGACTTTTTCTAAAATGATCAGCATGACATGGTGTTGGTCCTTGTCAAAAATCGTTTTGATTTGACGTTAAACATGGCTGCCAGCGGCCATCTTTGTTTACATAGAGTTATATAGTAAAAACTTGTAGCGACTACTCCTCTGAAACTAATTGGCAGTTTTTCATGAAACTTTACAGAAATGTTGCTCTTGATGTCTTATTGATCCTAGCAAAATTTCAGGTCGGCCAGAAATTCAAGATGGCCGCTACAGCTAAAAATAGATTTTTAAAAAATAAGTTTGTAGCGACTACTTCTTAAGTGATATTGATATGGGACATTTTCTAAAATGATCAGCATGACATGATGTTGATTCGATTCGAACATTATTTTGATTCGACGATAAGCATGGCTGCCAGTGGCCATCTTTATTTACATAGAGTAAAAACTTGTAGCGACTACTTCTCTGAAACTACTTGACGGATGTTCATGAAACTTGACAGGAATGTTGCTCGTGATATCTAGTTGATCCTAGAAAAATTTCAGGCTGGCCGGAAATTCAAGATGGCCGCTACGGCTAAAAATAGATTTAAAATAAATAAATTTGTAGCGACTACTTCTTGAAAACTGTAAGTGATATTGATATGGGACATTTTCTAAAATGATCAGCATGACATGATGTTGATCCTTGTCGAAATTTATTTTGATGCGACTTTAAACATCTTTGTTTACATAGATTTATATAGTAAAAACTTGTAGCGACTACTCCTCTGAAACTATTGGATGGATATTCATAAAACTTCACAGAAATGTTGCCCATGAAGTCTAGTAAAAATTCTTGTTGATGCGAAATCCAAGATGGCCGCCAAAGCTAAAAATAGATTTTTAAAATACAAGTTTGTAGCGACTACATCTTGAAAACTATAAGTGATATTGATATGGGACTTTTTCTAAAATGATCAGCATGACATGATATTGGTGCTTTCAAAAATTTTGATTCGACTTTAAATATGGCTGTCAGTGGCCATCTTTGTTTATATAGAGTTATATAATGAAAACTTGTAGCGTCTACCCCTCTGAAAATGCTTGACGGATTTTCATGAAACTTCACACGAATGTTGCTCTTGATGTCTAATTGATCCTTTGCAAAACTTCAGATCGGCCGGAAATTCAAGATGGCCGCCACAGCTAAAAATAGATTTTCAGAAAACAAGTTTGTAGCGACTACTTCTTGAAAACTATAAGTGATATTGATATGGGACTTTTTCTAAAATGATCAGCATGACATGATGTTGGTCCTTGTCGAAAATCGTTTTGATTCGACGTTAAACATGGCTGTCAGCGGCCATCTTTGTTTACATAGAGTTATATAATGAAAACTTGTACCGACTACTCCTCTGAAACTGCTTGACGGATTTTCATGAAACTTCACAGGAATGATGCTCTTGATGTCTAGTTGAACCTAGAAAAATTTCAGGCTGGCCGGAAATTCAAGATGGCCACCACGGCTTAAAATAAATTTTCAAAAAACAAGTTTATAGCGACTACTTCCTGATATCAAAATCAATCTGTAGAGCTTCAAGGTCATTGACCTCTTGTTATTATTTAAATCATGTCAGTTTTAAATGATCTTATATGATCCTGATGCCAAAATTTGTTCGCTACTCAAACTCTTCAATATTGTCATGTAATGTAGGATATGATATAGACCAAGACAAGCACCTACGAATCTGTAGGTGTGTCAGATTACTGAACACTGATTGGCCATTTTTTCTTCGATGGCGCAAAAATGCTGAAAAATAACCCACGTTTTATGTCCCCACATCGTTTTCTTAGAAACGCTAGCATTTCTATCTCTATATTAATTTCTAAGCATTTTATTGACATGATGAGTGTGACCTTCAAATTGTAAACAAAAATGTGGCGATATTTGATTATGGAACTGTCTCCAACGAAAAAAAACGAAAAACAGCATAGGAAAAGCGTCGTCAGCAAAACACAACATGATTTAAATAAACACATCCGTGTATTTTAGCCATCATGTAAGTGCCTACAGAGCCTTTTTCCCAGTTTTGGGGAAGTGGCCTTTTGCCTTTAATTGGGGAAAAAATTCCATAAACGGGGAATGAAATTTCCAAGGTAAGTCTGCATGACTTTAAAAGAAATTTGGGTGGGGAAAGGGCCTTATACAGGCCGCTGCAAAGAAGGGTATAATGGCCGTGGTCTATAAATGGATTGACTACGACCTAGTCCATACATGTGATACTTTCAGGACCTCAATCTGGGAGTTTAGTGGGGGGTTTTAAGGGAGATTCATGCAAAAATCTGGGATTTTTTAGTAACTAAAAATCTATTTTTAGCGCGCGAGCAGTATTTTACCCAAATTCCATAAAAGAATACCTAAAAATACACTGTTTAAACAAGTTTCTTCGTTGATGTCAGGGGAGATAACAAGAATGAATAAAAACAGTTTTTAAACAATATTTTATTTAATAACCAATGATAAACATGTAAGGTCATCTAACACTATAAATATAAGTGTCATCTCTTGAACACACTCACAGCCATAACTTTAACACAGTGAACTTCCACTAACTGTCCTAAATTTAGTTGCACACACCCTTACACTAGTTCATGGCTTGGTCTATACTCATAGCATAGGGCTGAATTGTTTATTTTCACACTGAGGAGGCTGTGAACAGAGGTTGCACTGAGGTTGCCACGGCTGTCTGATTGGATCTTCCTCAGCATGCTGAAGCTTCTATCAATTATCCTATTTATAAATAAGTACATTCCAGAAATAAAAACACAAAACAAAGAACATTTCCAACTTTTATTTTTGTCAAAGACAATGTACAAACATGGAACAAAAGCAACCAACATAAATCAACCTTTTTTTTTTTAAAAGTAAAATCTGAAATCAAACACACACACATCGAACTGAAGCAACGTATGTCAATCGCGGAACTCCTTTTCAAGTAAAATCTTTATAAAATTCATTAATTGTTTTAATTAAGTCATACATACTCACCAAATTCACGCCGACAAAATCTCATTTCGTTTTCGCTATCGTCGCCTTTAACAAACATTCATTTTCCTCTTCTAAATAAATGACACTGGCAATTTGTTTCAAGTCATATCGATTTAATTACAGACATCATTATAGTCTTCATAAGTGTGCTGCTAATCCTTTGATAAGATCAATTAAGCCAATAAACTGTTTGCAAATAACAGTTTCACCCCGTTTCCCCCCAGGCTATTGATCCAGGTCAAATCCAGGTATGTCACGTGACGATCTCGCGAGTACCGAGACAATAACATCAACAAACATATACGAAACAAAAGAAATGGACGATGATTTTCAAAAAATCAGTTTTAGCAATTTTACGGGAGTTTTTCACACAATTCCGTGGGGTCAGGAGGAGGGTTAGAATTCCGTGAGATTTCATCTCACGCCGTGAGGTATCACATGTATGCTAGTCACAAAGCTGTTGTCTTGCAATATTTACAAGCAGTACAGTCATATAGGAAATGCAACCTCAGCTATAGATGAGATGGATTATGAACTTTCCCCTCAGACATGCCTTCGCCAGGGAGCGAACCCATGCTGGTCAGATGCCTGACTATAGTTCCAAAGCCAAGGCCTTATCCATGGAGCTACCAAGGCATGATATTTTGCTATCTTTTTATTTTTGCCACAAAAGAGTAGAAGGAGGACTAGTTGGTTTTAAGAAGGGCTTGTAAAAATAAGAAGGCTCTAACCCTGAAGGCAGGCTAGTAGTCATAAAATGTTAAGAGTCTAACCCTGCAATATCATCAAAGGTCACAAAAAAATAACTACCTAAGCCAAAAGTCCTACAAGTATACCACAGGTTGTACGTCCGTCTGTCCTTCCTGAAAAGTTGGTGTGTCTAGTGTTGGGAATCGGCTGAAAATTCATGATCAATCATCAGAATATTTAACCGACCGATGATCGATCATTAATTGATTAAACATGGCTGCTATAAAATGTAAGCCTTTTTCAGACTGTAATGAAGAAAATAATCATATTTCAAGTATGTTCAGGTAATAAAGGAACTGAATGAAACTGACCAACATATATTTTAAAAAATAAGTTGTGATACCGACTATAAATATGTGATTACTTGTTGTAAAATTATAACTCATTTTATTAGCTCTACTGGCCAACGGCCAGCAGAGCTTATGGGATGGTGTGTTGTCCGTCGTCCGTCGTCCGTCTGTCGTCTGTCTGTCGTCTGTCGTCTGTCGTCCGTTAACTTTTCTTCAAACGACTTCTCCTCAGAAACCGCTTGGCTAATTTTGACCAAACTTCACCTGGATGATCCTTAGATGAATGCTTTTTAGATTTGTTAAAATTAGGTCAGCGCTACATCCAAGATGGCTGCCATTACCATATATGGTCGAAACCTTAAAAAATCTTCTTCTCCAGAACCGCTGGACAGATTTCAACAGTTATTCTTTTAAAATGATCGCCAACGCCCAGACTATCAAGTTTGTTCAAATAAAGTCCCCGGGGTCAAAAATGGCCGTGCCCCGGGGGTCCAAAGTTTGTATATTGAGGTTTTGCATGTTTTTCATATAGACATATAGGAAAAAACTTTAAAAAATCTTCTTCTCTGAAACCACAAGGCACATATCTCTCATGTATTACATGTAGCATCAGCTTATGGTCCTCTACTATGTTTGTTCAAATGGTGACCCTGGGGTCAAATTTGTCCCCGCCCCGGGGGTCACAGTTTTACATAGACTTATATAGGATTTTTTTCTAAAAAATCTTCTTCTCGGAAACTACAACAGCCAGAGGTTTGATACTTTGCATTTACTATAAGCTTATGGTCCTTTACCAAGTTTGTTCAAATGGTGACCCTGGGGTCACATTTGGCCCCGCCCCAAGGGTCACATGTTTTACATAGACATGTATAGGGAAAAACTTAAAAAATCTTCTTCTCCGAAACTGCAAGAGCCAGAGGTTTAATATTTTGCATTTGCTATAAGCTTGTGGCCCTCTATCAAGTTTGTTCAAATGGTGACCCAGGGGTCACATTTGGCCCCACCCCGGGTGTCACAGTTTTACATAGGCTTGTATAGGGAAAAACTGAAAAAAATCTTCTTCTCTGGAACCACATGGCACAGAGCTCTCATGTAATACATGTAGCATCAGCTTATGGTCCTCTACTAAGTTTGTTCAAATGGTGACCCGGGGGTCAAATTTGTCCCCGCCCCGAGGGTCACAGTTTTACATAGACTTATATAAGATTTTTTTTTTAAAATCTTCTTCTCGCCAACTACAAGAGTCAGAGGTTTGATATGTTACATTTATTATAAGCTTATGGTCCTTTACCAAGTTTGTTCAAATAGTGACCCTGGGGTCACATTTGGCCCCGCCCCAAGGGTCACATGTTTTACATAGACATGTATAGGGAAAAACTTAAAAAATCTTCTTCTCTGAAACTGCAAGAGCCAGAGGTTTAATATTTTGCTGTTGCTATAAGCTTATGGTCCTTTACCAATTTTGTTCAAATGGGGACCCTGGGGTCACATCTGGCCCCGCCCCGGGGGTCACAGTTTTACATAAATGCTTGTATAGTGAAAAACTGAAAAAAATCTTCTTCTCTGGAACTGCAAGAGCCAGAGGTTTAATATTTTGCATTTGCTATAAGTTTATGGTCCTTTACCAAGTTTGTTCAAATGGTAACCCTCGGGTCATATTTGACCCCGCCCCAAGGGTCACATGTTTTACATAGACATGTATAGGGATTTTTTTTTTGAATTATTTTTTTTTTAATATTTTTTTTTTGAATTATTTTTTTATTTTTGATTGAAATATTTTTTTTTTTAAAAAAAAAATTATTTATTTGATTTTTTTTTGATTTTTTTTTAATTTTTTTTTTTTATTTTGATTTTTTTTATTTATTTATTTTTAAATATCTTCTTCTTTTTTTTATTTATTTTTTTAATTTTTTTAGTTCTATGTTCGACCAGTCGGACCAGTAACAGAGGTGTTCTTGATTTAGTTAAACATGCTATATGTTGCCTCGTTAATACGGTTGGGCCTTCATTTTTCATCTGATCTTTTACCAAACTTTACCAGATTCTTTAGTTATGGCCCTTGATTTAGTTAAAAAGCTGTTTTTTGCCCGAAACTTTGAAAAAAACTTAAATGGCAGTCACTCACTTCAATGATGTTATAAGAGCCATGTTAGCCAGTAGAGCGTCCACAGGCCCTCTTGGGCCTCTTGTTTTCTTGTATATTTTAGTGCAAGAGAATGCAATAAGCCATAATTTTCAACAACCAATAAAGTCGATCATGAATAATTGTAATCGATTAATCAGATCAAAGGCATAACTGATCGATGATCAATCAAATCAATTAATCGGAACAACACTAGGTGTGTCTATATCCTCCCAAAGTTTTCAACTGATTGTTTTGAAACTTTACAGGATGCTTACCTAGAGTTACGGCCCTTTTTCTTTTTTTTCCCGAATTTTACGTTAAAATATCGTGTTTACGTTAAGATATCGTGTCTATCTGACCAATACTCTTGTACAAGTATTATTCATGTTATGCTGCCCATGGCCAGTTTGTTTAATTAAAGAGTCGCCAGGCATGCATTTAAAATAAAAATATTTTTTTCAACTTTTGTTTTTATTTTCAGACCAGTGTTAACATTCTTCCTGTTTGTTGCTAGAGCTTTGATATCGGGTGCTTTCCAAGCAGCTTATGTATATACACCAGAGGTGAGTAACATACATTTAAATATAAATCTGACTTCAAAGATACACACTAGATGCAGGACTGGTGTGTTACTGAAGTATAAACCATACTAGTTTCATTTGTTTAATTATGTTAAATTATGTTTAGACTAGTTTGTTTCTGAAGTAGAAACCATAGTAAAATTCCACTCAGCCTGTATCAGTTTGCATATTTTTATTTAAATGAAGAGTTTCCTGGAATGTTCATTGCTGTTGGTACGATATAACCTTTTTGTGTTGCCGTAAATCCGAATTCAACTCAATTTCTTGTCCTCCAGGTTTACCCAACCTCCATGCGTGCAATAGGCCTGGGTTCCTGCAGTGGGATGGCGCGGATCGGGGCGATCGCCACACCGTTTGTGGCACAGGTTAGATATTTTAGTTGCTTAAGTTATTTTACAGCCTTCAGTGTTTAGTGGTTGTTGAAACAACATTGGTTTGTATTCCTGTAGATTCAGGTTTGTCATTTTAACTCTTAACCCGCTAAGCACAACTATAATAGCCTTTGCGTTCATTGTAAATCCAGATCAGCCTGCGAGTAACTCACATGCTGATCAGGGCTTACAATGTCTGGCTGCTGATCAGTCATTTTCCCCCAAAACAACACTTTTCACATAAATGGAATGGTCTTAATTCAATGTTAAGGGTTAATTCTTAAAGGGACACCCGACACTTTAAAGTTTCTTTAATTAGCATCTTTATTTATCCAGCGTCTTAAAGGCAATGTAGCGCCACAGCCAAGCCATCTTTATAATTGAGAGTTCTGAAAAAAATGAATGAAGGTGAAAGAATTATCAAAATCGGATAATAAACAAAGAAGATATGATCATTTGAAGTTTCTGTTGAAACAGATATGGAAGCGGCCATTTTGAGAGCTATGATATCACGGTTTTAAATTACCATATATGGCATATTTATAAATATGAAAATTTACTGACTTATAGGGAAAAAATGACAGCAACTGTATGAAAATTATGTAATACTTAATGTCAATAATGCTTTATATGACCAGTAAAAAAAATTCGTTCATTTGCAGTGATTTTCTTCATTTTAAATGATATTTATCAATATTCCATATATGGTAATATGGAACTATGACGTCATAGTTCTAAAAATGGCGGCTCCCATATTCGTTTTAGAACAACCTTTAAATGGTCATATCTTTTTTGTTTATCATCCGTTTTTGATAATTCTTTCACCTTTTTCCAAGTTTTTCAGAACTCTCAATAACAGAGCTTGTTTGGCTGTGTCGCTACATTCCCTTTAAAACCTGCTTGCATTTAATTTCAGGCTACTGTAGGCTTAAATTGGCTTAAATTGGTGCAATATGATCAACAGATAGTAATATGCAAAAACAATTTGCTTTATACTGTGTTTATAATAAATATTAATGATTGAACAAATGCAAGTTATGTAGAAAAACGGAAGCGGCAAGCATTGTTACTAAGATTTTTAGCTACAGTTTTTCTCAAATTCCTTTTTTTTTAACTATGTTTAAACACATTATTTTCATATATTACTAATAGTTGGGTGTTGTGCATCAGTTATTTAGTATTAAAAAACCTATGTTCGTTTGCACAATTTTATTTCACCAATGTGCAATATTAATTTTTCTTTGAATTTCAGGTTTTACTGAAAGTATCTGCGTTTGTTGCAATATCTACATATGGAGTTATGGCCCTTATAGCTGCAGTTGCTTCTATTTTGTTGCCAATAGAAACCAAGGGAAGAGAATTGAGGGTAGGTAACATTTTAATATTAAATTGATTCTACACAGTATTTTTACATTGTTTTCATATGAAGCAAAAGAAAAATAATCGTATGAAAAAATACCAAAAACGCTTCAGAAGAAAATGTTCCCTGGACAGTTCATATCAATGTAAAGGAACGTTAACATGCATAGTGTCAAAATAGTCATGGTTTTCCAAGTTCCTGTGAAAGATTCAATTCACTTTATACAAACACATGAAGTTGCATGACAGATAACATATTACACAGTATAGAGCTCAACGTGTAAACAGACCTTGTGTTCATACAGTATCCCAATACATATTACATAAAATAGTATTTATTCTGTTTGCTTATGCATGACAGATATTGGGGATCTAACATTTCGCGCCTATTTTATTATTGAATTTATTAAACGAGTTGGCAAAAATGAGATGCGATAGCTTACAGAGAATTGTATCATTATTTCCAATGAAATGAGTTTAAATAAATTCCATGATAAATTAGCATGGATGTGAGATTCAATTTAAGTATGCCCACGATGGGCCGCATATAGTGGTCACACCATCAGTCTGTCCGTCCGTCCGTACAATCATATCCAGTCAATAACTCTGACATTCCTGGACGGATTAACTTGGCACAAGTGCTCACCACAACAAGACATGTCGCGCGCAAAATCCAGGTCCGTGCCTCCAAGGTCGAGGTCACAGAGATCAATGGTCAAAAAGAAATGCTTTTGTGTCCGGTTAATAACTCTTACAGTTATGGACGGATTTTCAAATAACTTAGCACAAATGCTCACCACAACAAGATGATGTGTCGCGCAAAATCCAGGTCCGTGGCTCCAAGGTCAAGGTCACACTTAGAGGTCAAAGGTCAAAACCACTTTGGGGCATTTGTCACTTACAGTGACATTTCTTGTATTAGTAGAACTCGTGTCACATAACTTCAGAAAACTTGATCATCATTGATGTTTTTATTTAATAAGTTTTACAACTACTGGATTATCGAAAATATAGAATTATAACACTCCCAGGCTGTAAGTTATATGATAGAGCCTGTGTTACAATGAGGAATAGCCTCGGTCACCCGGCCCGCTTCTGATTTCTTCGTTACGCTGTGCTACACGGATGCAGAACCAGGGCCTGGGGAAAATAGGACGTTTGAAATAGCCCCAACGTTTTGGACGATTTGGCATTATTTTGAGAGATCAACGAGATTTTCAAAAACAATATTTTAAAGTTAATTTAATAATAATTTCTTATTTTTAACTTATGAGAAGCAGCAAGTGATGTTAAAAAGTTTAACTGATGCATCAACAATTGACGTTGTACGTTTATTTACAACATGACGTCACGCAAACGTCAACTTTATGCGTGTGAAAAAAACGCGCGAATAAATTGTGCTAATCACTTGTGGGCGCTTTAATTGGCCTAATCTGCCCAGACCGATATCTGCAAGTAAGACATTGATACGGTCTAGCTGGCCGAGACTAAATGAGGAACAGCAGTGAGTTGTCTCCCTTGATAATCTCCCCAAACAACCAGGTCTGTCCATTTGGTTCACCTCTGATTTTACTCCTTATACATGTACATGCTAGTAGCAGTTGTCTGACATTAATCATAGTAAATTTTACGATGTTTTTTTGCGTTTTTTTTGCAGGATCACAGTCGCGATGTCAAGACAACTAAACCAAGCTAACATGACAATGCCTGCATAATATAACTGCCATTAATCATAACTGAAATTGTATTTATTATATTAAGAACTCATGGTTTGTAACTTTTCTTAAAGACACATGGTTTGTAACTTAGTTTAAAGGCACATGGTTCGTAACTTAGTATAAAGACACATGGTTTGTAACTTAGTTTAAAGGTACACGGTTTGTAACATAGTTTAAAGGCACATGGTTTGTAACTTAGTTTAAAGGTACACGGTTTGTAACTTAGGTTAAAGGCACATGGTTTGTAACTTTGTTTAAAGGCACAGGGTTTGTAACTTTGTTTAAAGGCACATGGTTTGTAACTTTTGCTTAAAGACGCATCGTTTGTAACTTTGTTTAAAGACACATGGTTTATGAGAAATATTATTCATATTAAATTATGCTGTTGTAACTATTCTATAGGTGTGTAACCACTAATAAGTATTCATAATAGCTCCGATGTGTATTTTAAAAAAGAGTCCCCTTTTGTTGTTGAAATGGCATTTTATGTGGTGGAAAATGGCCCATTTCAAATCTATTTTGTTGCATTTAAAAGAAGTGTATTTTTAGGTTTTAATGATTATTGATGAATATTGGTTCAGCATTTAAACATATTCATACACGGAATGAAAACAGCTCTGCCGGTTAGTAAACAAACGTAACATAACAAACATAAACATTGTAAAACTTTAATTTTCAAAATGGGGCTCAAGGCATAAACAATATTTGTTCACTATGCCTTGTCCATGGATGCGTAAACTGGGCAGTCCCATGTAGTGGAGTCTATCCTCCAAGCATTAAAGAACCATTGGAATCTGTTCGATAGTAGGAGTGTTGCAGGGTTCCTGTACAAATGCATCCTTTCCCTCTCTGGGGTGGCTCGAAATAAAATCACACTTCTGCAATATCCATGTTGCAACAAACCATCATTACTAGTGGTGTCAGTGGGAAATTATTGGTGGTTCCAGTCCTATATTCATATTGTGAAACAAATGTGCATGATGTGAGGTGCCAGTCTCTATATTTTGTAAACTGTGTGTCTATATGTGATTTAGTGATATGTACATAATTGCACTTGTTACAGATTATGATGGAACAGAATTGTAATTGTTAGAAGCACTTATAATAATATGGTGATAACTTGCGGTGTCCGATGTCCGTTATTTAAAAAATGATGATGGCGACTCCCACTGGGAGCTCAGCTTGTAATTGAGAAGTGTTTATTCTTACAGATGGAGAGAGGTGATGATACTGGATTACTATCTTGAGATGCTAATTTTAATACGTGATAAATACTTCAAAATTGTCATGTGTCCCATTAAGACTGGTTAGTTCGATATTTGTGTTACATTCGTTTAAACAATATTTTGCCCAGCCTTTGAAATCAAAAACCTATGATTGCATTCTTATCTGATTCTCATGATTCCTGTTTAAACTCGTTTTACATGAAGATTTTAACACGAACATTAAGTAAAAGGGATAAGCTAATATACAGGAAAGGAAAAATAAACAACACATACTAGAAAACCAATATTCATTATCGGTTAATTTTAGCAAAGTAAATACTTCCTTTGAGAAATTAGCTAGAAACTGACGGGCGCTTCAGTACATGCTGCGTGTGCGCTCTTAAATGCATGCATTTAATATCAGCAAGCTATCACCATATTATTATGAGTGCTTTTAACAGTTACAATTCTATTCCATCATAATCTGAAGGAGCTACATGTAATTCTCATATAAAATGTTTCATGTTTACATCATCAGATATAGGAGTTATATGTATATGAGAATACACTCATAAAAGCTTCTTTTTTAAAAAAACAACAACATTTTCACATAGTTTTCACGAAAAAAACTTTTTGTCAACAGTACTTTGTTACATGATTCTTTTATGTATCGTATTTATTAATAGGTATCATATTAAAAGTTAAAAAATAACGGCTGTTTGTAAAGGGAAATACCCATTGGGCAAGAACGTAAATAATTCAAATTTTACACATTTTAGCCTTACACAACATGCATTGTTACAATGTATGTCATATAGCCAGAGGTCAATATTAATGTTCTAGGAGATATTATTATGTAATTCAAATAAAAAAATAAGCATTATTCCTCAAAACTAGCATGGCTGCAAACTATTTAAAGAAAGTAAGCCACCAAATAATGCAAAACTACGCTACAGAACTGTTTATCAAAACTGTCTATGTGTTCAGGTCATATAATAATGTAAATTATGTGCTAATTAAAAGTATAGTTTTTTCACAGGTTCTTAAAATACCCATGATTGAATATGCGTAAAATGAATTATGAATTGGTAACTCTTAATTCGATGCTCCAGTTTTGGGGTTTTACCTGGCTCGTTAAAGCTGTTTATATTGTGTCTATAGAGCCTTGATTCTCAAAATACATAAGTTATATATATATATACCTCATCGTCAGTAGGTTTAGAAACGTTGTACATATGTTGTAAAATTTGGGAGTTGTTGCCAGGATAGCTACTTAAAATATATGTAAAATTTCAGCTTAATGAGTAGGGGTTTAGTACATTAGGAGTTTTGATTTGATGTGTGAAACACACCTTAAGATTGCCGTTTGTCCCTTTAAATATCATACGTTCCTGTATACAGGTAATTTAATTTCAAGTTTAGAAATGGAGTTCACATATTTTGTCGCTTTTAGTATCAAATGACCTTTTTGTTTTGATGCGCCGTTAAACCCATTTCACCTAGACTCCAACACAGTTGTATTGAATGAAAAGCAACTTCTGGAAGCCTAAAGCCTTCATAAAACTTAGATATCAAGGGATACAATAAATACTGAAAAGGGCATCCCTTAGAAACAATAAACACAAACAAGAGAGCAAAACACAAACAAGAGAGCAAAACACAAACAAGAGAGCGAAACACAAATAAGAGAGCGAAACACAAACAGAGCGAAACACAAACAAGAGAGCGAAACACAAACAAAAGAGAAAGTAACAGACTCAGTTTTATTGAGTCTGTTCATGAGGGGTAATATACTCTGCAACACCTCTCAAGTTTTAATATATTTAACTTCATTTTATTAAAGGGAATGTAGGCATACAGCCCATACAATTGTTATTATTGAGAATTCTAAAAGTTACTTGATTAAGGATGAAGTGTCATCATGCATTATATGGCCAGCAAAGGAGTTGGCATTTCTTTGCTGGTAAATATGCCATCTATGGTAATTTAGAACTATCATATTTCTCAAAATGGCAGCAACCATTTCTGTTTCAGAACAAAGTTCAAATGGCCATATCTTCTTTGTTTATTATCCTATTTTGATAATTCCTACCCTGTGTGGTTCCGGGGGCCCCGTTTGGTCCTGGGGCAAAGAATAGGGCCACTGCAGATCCCGTTGGAGGGGTAGGCAGATGGGTAGAACCCCCTCAAATTCATGTTCATTTTATCATTTTTTGTTCATGCTCATGCATTGTTTCAGGTGCCATCTCGCTCAAATCACTAGAGCAGTGGCAGAAAAACAATAAACATGGCTCCAATGTAAATGGAGTGTCTACAATAGAATTTGCAACAACTCTGCAGTTCTGCAGGTGAGAAGGTTCTAGGCCCATTCTCCATATTTTATCTCTGTTCGTTCCTGTTAGGCGCCATATAACCGTTCATGTGTTGGTGCGCCTTAAAACCTACACCTTTTCCCCAAGTTCTTCTGAACTCTCAGTAATAAAGATTGTTTGGCTGTGTCACTACATTCCCTTTAAATATTTTTTATGGTTATCGTAATATTGCCATTTGCAATACATTGTAAATAAGGTCATTCCATATTTTGATTTGCTATTTGACTTTATCTGTGGTTATAGTAATACAACACATAAATACAGGTTGTTTATGTAAATGAAAACATTCCATATTGTGTTATTTGTTTTCGATTTACTATTTTTACATTTTTTCTGATATAATATATAATTTTTGAATCTCAATATGTTATATTTTTAAACTTTATTTTGTTCACATATTTTATTTTATTTGTTCAACTGTCTTTCAACTGTTCAACTTTTTTTCATCTGTCTTTATTTTGTTATATATATATATACCTGACAGCATTATATATTGACTCCTTTAAACTGCATGACATAGCATCTTCCGTGGTCAAGAGGTTGACATCGTTGCGTTGTAAACCTTCTCTCCTCACCTCGGCGGGTTCGAATCCCACTGGGAGCTCAACTTGTAATTGAAGAAGTGGTGATTCTTACAGGAGGTGTACAGTACTGGTTCTTCCCAGGAAAAATGGGGTGGTCTGCCTCTACCACAAAAAAAATGACCGTCATATATGAAGTAGAACGTGCTAAAATGACGTAAAATACCATTCAAACTGTTTAAACAAACACATTTTCCAAAACTCCTTATATAATTATGCTATTTGTGTGACCATGTCGATTGAATAATCCTGCTTTAAAATGCTGTAGAGCGATACTATATAGAAATATTTGTATATATCGCATCTAAACTGAGCTTTACGCAATGGCCACGTGTGGTTCCCCGGCAGGAATATGACCACTGCTTATCCAGACAGAGGGGTAAAATCCCCCCGAATTCATGTTCATTCAGTGTTGGCAGAAAACAATGCTCCCGCAAAAAATGGAGTGTTTACAATAGAATTTGCAGCAACCCAGCTGAGAAGGTTCTAAAACCATTCTGTATATTTTTACCTATAATGTTTTTTCAACGTTTTTGTGTTAGTGCACTATAAAAAAAACATATCAACTTTACACAATAAAAGAATTCTTAGTATTTTCATGGATGTTTAATGTAGGTGTGTGGAGCCCTATGTAGGTCTATGGTATTTTTAGTGATTTATTTTTATTTTCCGAGCCTTAGTTATTATTTTTTAAGTTCAGTTTTAACATTTCGAAGAGTAAAAGGAACTATGGCAACTAGATGGCAATAACAAATATACAAGATAAAAAATGGGAAAAAAGATACACCAGTTATGCGTTGACCACTTGTCGTCTGTTGTACATGTATTCTGGTTCTCTACAGTATACAACAGGGAACCAGTCTAGATGATAAAATGGCAATTTGCTTCCGGTGTTCTGAAAACCATAAAACCTCTCATTCCACCGATATGCTTTTTTGATGCATTTTTGATGCATTTTTGATGCATTTTTGATGCATTTTCATTGTTTGCATATCAATTCGATATTGTTTTATCATCTTGTTTATTACTGTTATAATATTTATAATTAATATTGTATTACTGCATGACTGGAATGTTTCATATCTGTGAATTTAGTAACAGGTATCTCTAAACATGTATCTGTACACACACGACTTTGCCAAAAAATCTGACCTGGGTTCTCTAACAGTGAGTTGATGTTTAAACCAATGGGTGCATTCAGGATTCCCCCATCGGTTACCGAAAGCACTCTCGTTAGCCATTGGTTCAACGATAGGTAGAACGTTCTTAACCAATCTTCCCGCGACTGTACACCTGAGGTGGTATCATCGGCCTCGTTGTTAACATCGGTGGCCATTGGTAACCTGGAGTTAACTGATGTGGTTGCCAATGGGAGAACCCTGAACGCACCCAATGATACTACGAAAATTATCTAAATTTCACGCGTCAGAGTGTGAAAATTTTACAAAATATTTCCCAACTTTAAACACACATATTATGAAGAGTTTTATAAATACACAAATTTCATTTATGCAAAATCCCATCACAAGTTTATTTTTCTTTCTGGGCCCATTTTCCATATTTTATCTCGATGTACATGGAGGATGAGCCTGGCATGTTCATGCCTGTTAGGCGCCATATAACCTTTCAAGTATTGGTGCGCCTTAAGATCCAATTCAATTCAATTCTTGATAGTATTTTGCTTTCTCTTACATTTAGAGCAAAAAAGGAGTTTGACGGAAACTTTGACTATGTCAAAATCTTGATTTTTAAGAGAAATGCGAAAAATGATGACATTTTTAACTTTAAACATCTTTTTATACAATTTCTTATTTGGAAAATAAAAACAAATTATTATAATCCCATTTTGATTTTCACTATGAATCTTTTGAATGTATTCTTATCAAAATCAGTGGATAATTTTCAATATCTAATTTTTATTCCAAAACAAAAATACTAACAATTCTAAGTTGTTGAAAAAAGATGAAGAAACAGAGTTACTAACAGGTCCTCTATAATCTCATTCAAATCGGACCCTTTATTAAGCTACGATTCTCTAATTAGGATATGAGTTTAATGATATTGGGTCTTCTAGTAAGTTAATGTATTGAAACACATATTTTGACAATTTCAAGTTATCTAAACACCATAATGCTGACAATTTACCGAGTGAAGCTTAGGTTGGGGTAAAAGCCGTACCGTACAATTCGAAATGTAATGGAAATAGCGGGTGCGTGGTATGGAGAATACCGAACGTAGTAATGAATAGTTTAGCTTAGTTCAACGAAACTAACAGATATATAGGATGTAAAATAAATGGACCAAATATGATAACTGAAATAAAATTATTTAAATTCAGGTGTAATTATGCCATAGATAGACATGTTTTATTTAAATGACGATGTTAATTTATACATATTGTATCTAAATCATGCATCTATTATCATGTAGGTGTATACTGTACTCAAGCTGTGATAATTCTTGTTCTCAGACATCGCTCGAGATGTTACTAAAGGCTAACAGAAAACTCCATTATTAGTATATTGCTGATTAGCCATGCCCGTCTGCTGTTGTTAAATTGATAGATAGATAGATAGATAGAGTTTATTTCAAAATCCAATTTTTGCTAAGGCCCTTGTTGTACAAACATTGTCTATATATACATGAAAATAACATGACAGACAATGTAACAAAATAATACAATGCAGAGTGTACTTTGTAATTTTACACGGTTAAATGTATGTGTATCCAGTGGAGAAGGTGATACAATTTTGAGTGAAATACTGTTTCTGTATAACAAAATGCATATATAAATAGTACATGTATATCATTACAACATTAATTTGTATTACTTATTTGGAAAAAGGTATTCATTTCTTATTAAAAGCTTTATAAATAAAAATAGCTAGATTCCTTATTCGCTTTTATGTTGAATTAATCAGAGAAATGAACTTTTGCATAATCGGACGCATGAAATAATGTTTTAATATAGTGTTTTATAGTACATAAAGGACATACTAAAACAAAATGGAATTCATCTTCTAAAGACTGGCACAATTTACATTTCCTATCATTAACCGGTGTTCTATTTGGTTTGCTCCAAATCCCGCTAGAGGCAGAGGGGTAGGACATCCCCCCCCCCACCTTTATGTTCATTTTTAGCTCGACTGATCAAAGATCAGCAGAGCTTATGTCATGGTGCGTCATCCATCTGTAAACTTTTTATTGTCGTGACTACTCCTCTGAAACTACTTGACGGATTTTCATGAAACTTCACAGGAATGTTGCTCTTGATGTCTAGTTGATCCTAGCAAAAATTCAAGATGGTCGCCATAGCTAAAAATAGATCTTATAATTTGCGATTTTGTGGCGATTACTTCTCGAACACCGTATGTGATATTGATTTGAAACCTTTACCAAAATGACTGGCATGACATGTAGTTGATCCTAAGCAAAGTTCATTATGATTGGATATCAAACATGGCTGCCAGTGGCCATCTTTGTTTACATAAAGTTATATAGGAAAAACAGGTGGCGACTATTCCTCTGAAACTGCTTGATGGATTTTCCTCCTGATGTCTAGTTGATCCTAGCAAAAATAAAGGTCGGCCAGAAATTCAAGATGGCCGCAACGGCAAAAAAATAGATTTTAAAAATGTGATTTTGTGGTGACTTTTTCTCAAAAAACGTAAGTGATATTGATTTGGAACCTTTACCAAAATACTGCCACGACATGTAGTTTATCCTAAACAAAGTTCACAGTGGCCATCTTTGTTAACATAGAGTTATATAGGAAAACTTTTGGCGATTTACTCCTCTGAGACTGCTTAAAGGATTTTCATGAAACTTAACAGAGATGTTGCTCTAAATGTCTAGTTGATCCTAGTAAAATTTCAGGTCGGACCGAAATTCAAGATGGCTGCAATGGCTAACAATAGAATTTTAAAAAACACATTTTTAGCAACTACTTCTTGAAAACTATAAGTGATATTGATATGGGCCTTTTTCTAAAATGATCAGCATGACATGTTTGTCCTTGTTAAAAATTATTTTGATTCAACATTAAACATGGCTGCCAGCGCCCACCTTTGTTTACATGGAGTTATATAGAACTTGTTTACATGGAGTTATATAAAAACTTGCAGCGACTACTCCTCTGAAACTACTGGACAGATTTTCATGAAACTTCACAGGAATGCTGATCTAGCTATCAAAACCTCTCAGTAGATCTTCAAAGTCATTGACCTCTTGTTTTTATCATGCTCATTCAAGGTCTTCTTCATTGTGTGATGCATATATGTTTTGTGTGTGATGCATAAGTGAATGGAGTGTTTGCAATAGAATTTGCAGTTCTGCAGGTTAGAAGGTTCTAGGCCCATTCTCCATATTTTTATCTAGATATAAATGGATGATGGGCCTGGCATGTTCATCACTGTTTTGCACCATATAACCTTTCTTGTGTTGGTGCGCCGTAAAACCCAAATTCAATTCAATTCGTGTACGCATGCTAATTGTTCTAATATACGATATAAATAAACGGATTAACAGTGTCTTTTGTCTTTATATATATTATACATCCTACTTATACTAGTAATGACCTTTAGTTTCAAGGTGTGACAGGTAACGCGCATCAACACGAAGCGGGGTGGCAAACTCACTCCTACCAATACTTTTGTGCACGAATTGCAAAAATCCCGCCTCTTTTGTTAACTTCAAGGGGACCCACGGGGCTTTCTCTAAGGATTGTCCGAAGTGGAAGCACGAGAGGGAAATACAGAAGGTTAAGATTGTAAAGAACATTTCTTTTCCTGAAGATAGAAAACTTGTTGAGAGTCTACATCTTGCAAATCGTATGCCGATGCGAGTAGGGAGTGAGAAATCGGCTACCAGGTCTATCGCGGCACAGACCGTGTTAACCTGGCCAATAGACTCCGACAAGTTTGGCACTATTCCACTCTTTGTTCAGAATTCCTCTAAAACATCTTCAGCCTCTCAAACTGTGGTCCTCTTAAATAAGCCTCATGTAGCTCCCAAACTTCGTGTGTCTTCCAAGCCTAATACTCCAACTATATCCTCAACAACTCCTACACCTATTGCATCTACTTCATCTATTTCGAAATCGACGGACTCTGGTGCAACCAAGAGTCCAGCAAACTCGACGCTCTTCTAAAAGTTCGTCAGATCAGACTAAATCTCGCAAGAGTTCGTCACCAAGCACAACTGCTGCCACGGACGTGACAGCAAGAAAAAACTTCCGGGTTTGGGAAGCAGTCAAAAGGATCTGATGATCCGATTGTACTGCACAACGGATTTGGAGACTTGGAGATGGAAGTTGATGATCCAGCACATCTGGAACTCCCAATGTCTCCAAGGTATGCCAACCCCAAAGGCCGTAAACCCGTACTTCCGCCTAGTGACGTCAAAATCAAATAAGGTCATTCAATGGAACTGCCGAGGTTTGAAACTTAATTATGAAATAAGCTTACTTTTAAATAAACACAACCTTGTTGCATTTTGTCTTCAAGAAAGCTTCTCAAAGAGTAGTGGTGACATCTTTAAAAACTATTCATTGTATAACTTTACTTGTGATACAGGTGATAGAAACATTCTTCACAGAATTGTTGCGTTGAAATCTGGTTTGCAAGCTGTTGCGGTCAGTGTTACGATGCACAGAGTTATAACAATATGCTCCTTATATTTACCGCCCAGTTCTTCACTAGACCATCGCCTAGTTGCGCAATTACCATCACCTTTTATACTCTTGGGTGATTTTAATGCACACAACTACATTTTGGGATTGTAAAGTTATAAACGATTTATGTCTTTTTAATGATAACAAATCACATACTTATTTACATCCAGCTACAGGCTCTCATTCTTCCATTGATTTAAAGACACACTTGGTCATTAAAAAAGCATGGGAAGCTTGTATATTTACAGCCAGCACGCTTCATGGCTGACCAACTCCGGTATATAAATTGAGGCCCGCTCTTAGTTTTTTATTTGTATAGCATTGCTATATTGGGGGTAAGAATAGCTTAACAACACTTTGTAATTTACTTTAATGAAGACATATATGTTCATAATTTAGCTTTTGAATACAAAACTTATCTGGTAATTCTTAATTGTTTTTATACCAAAAATCAGAGCACAACACAATAACTATACAACATTCTTTAATGTGTTATTATGTGTACTGGTCACAAATGCTTTATTGAGTGGGCCTCATAATCCGAAGAAAAATGAATATCACACTTTGCACATGAAATTGTATGGCTCCGCCCCACACACCTCCAGACGTGGGACATGGTCCGGAAAATAAACGGTAAAGGTAATATCATCTTAAAACTGATAATGAAGATATTACATCTGTCAAAGATATTACAAACACTTTGGCAGAAACTTTTTCTAAAAACTCTTCTTTTGAAAATTTCTAAAAAATAAGAAACTAAAAGAACAGAAGAAGCTGAATTGCAAGTCGAAAAAATTGGAGAAGTACAATAAACTGTTCACTCCCAAAGAACTTTGATCGAAAATCGAAGGTCGTTCGACCATTTGGTCTTCCTATTAAACCAAAATTAAGAGACACTGAAATCGACCTAAATTTGATTGCCAAGTACCAAGTACCACAAGTTCCACCGTGGACTTTGAAAACACCAACAATTATTTTTGATCTTTGTAATACAATGTACTCACAAATCCATTACAGACCCTACTGTCTTTCAAAGCAAATTTAATGAAATTAAATCGAAGTACAGTAACTTTCAACATATATACACAGTTCTAAAGATGGAAATAAGGTAGCTGCAGCAGCTGTTGTTCACAAACACAGCATAAAGAGCCGCCTGCCTGACAAGGCCTCTATATTTTTCAGCTGAACTTAAGGAAATTGAACTTGCCTTAAACTATATTCAGGAATCTGATGATGACCATTTTGTAATCTTTTCAGATTCCCTTTCATCTCTTCAAGCCCTGGGTAATATGAAACATGATAACCCAGTTGTGCTTCAACTTTTACAAAAGTACAATTCTCTTATAGTTGATAATTTTATTATTTTATGCTGGCTTCCAAGCCATGTAGGAATACGTGGTAATAATAGAGCTGATAGTGCTGCTAAAACAGCATTAGGTTTACATATATCTAATGCCAAATTACATTATACTGATTTTAAAAGTTGTATTAACACGTATATTCGTAACTCTGGGCAAGCCGCTTGGGATTGTCAGTTAACAATAAACTCCAACTAAACCGTTACTCGGAGAATGGCGTTCTTCTAGTAGACCCATTCGCCGAGATGAAGTTGTCCTAGCCCGGTGCAGGATAGGGCATAAACGTTATACTTACTCATTCATATTAATTACAAGGTGAGCAATTACCAGAATGTATACCCTGCTCTGCACCGTTAACGGTCAAACACATCTTGTTGGAATGTGTAGATTTTGATCCTATGCGTCAAAGGTACTACAATGCTAATACTATGAAAGAGTTATTTGATACTATAGATTTTAGTCTTGTTTTAGATTTCCTGAAAGAAATCAGACTATATAAATCATTATAATTGTTCTTATGCCCGTGTGGTTGCCGGGGTAGAATACAACCACTGCAAACACACCGTCACATGCAGAGGGGTAGGCCCCCCCCCCCCCCCCCCCCCATTCATATTCATTTTGTCATTTTTTGTTCATGCTCATTAAAGGTCTTCATCATAATCCCTGCATTGTTTCAGGTGCCATCTCTCTCACATCACTAAGAGCAGTGGCAGAAAAACAATAAACTAGCTCCAGCGTAAATGGAGTGTCTACAATAAAATTTGCAGCAACTGCAGTTCAGGGTGAGAAGGTTCTAGGCCCATTTTCCATATTTTATCTCGATGTACATGGAAGATGAGCCTGGAATGTTCATGCCTGTTAGGCGCCATATAACCTTTTCATGTGTTGGTGCGCCTTAAAACCCCAATTCAATTCAATTCTTATGTATATTTACTTATTTGTATACCCGTTGACGGGCATTTGTTGATTTACATATATAGTTTATATTATTACCATATCATCCCTTATTTATAAATAGTTTTATCTTTATATATCTACATTAATTTTTAATTACTACTTCAATTCTTCATCTTTCATCAGTTTTTGCGCACAATAAGACATATGTATGTGTCGACGTGCCGTAAAACACCATTCATTCGGAATGTACAGTACGGTACGGCTTATACCCCAAACCTGAAGATTCATAATAGGGATTTCCGCTAAAAAGATCGCATAATGTATACAATATAAATTACGTTTGTCTGTTTTGTTACATAGATGCAGTAAAGGAGATTTAACAATTTAAATTACAGTTTTTCTTTAGTTTGGTATTTTTTAAATGACTATTGACTAATGAATCAAGTGTATTAAAATCTGTGTTTGACATATTGTTTCATCACTAAACGTGATAAATGACAAAACAAATATTATAATACCTCGTTTTCTGTCTTGTTGCACTCGTCTAGACAATACAAAGAATGTTGCCACAGAGATATATGTTTGACATATTTTATTAATTTGCTTGTATAAGAGATATTACATCTGCTTAATAAATTGCATTTTAATTGTCTTATCTCGTTGTATCATTTAGTCCCGTGTGGTTCCCGGGGGCCCCCGTTTGGTCACGGGGCAAAGAATAGGGCCACTGCAGATCCCTTTGGAGGGCTAGGCAGAGGGGTAGAATCCCCCCCAAATTCATGTTCATTTTTAGCTCGACTGATCAGAGATCAGCAGAGCTTATGCCGTGGTCCTTGTCGAAAATCGTTTTGATTCAACATTAAACATGGCTGCCAGCGGCCATCTTTGTTTACATAGATCTATGTAGTAAAAACTTGTAGCGACTACTCCTCTGAAACTACTTGACGGATTTTCATGAAACTTTACAGGAATGTTGCACTTGATGTTTAATTGATCCTAGCAAAAATTCAGGTCGGCCAAAAATTCAAGATGGCCGCCACAGCTTAAAATAGATTTTTAAAAAATAAGTTTGTAGCGACTACTTCTTGAAAACTATAAGTGATATTGATATGGGACTTTTTCTAAAATGATCAGCATGACATGATGTTGATCCTAGTCGAACACTATTTTGATTCAACGTTAAACATGGCTGCCAGTGGCCATCTTTGTTTACATAGAGTTATATAGTAAAAACTTGTAGCGACTACTCCTATGAAACTACTTGACGGATGTTCATGAACCTTCACAGGAATGTTTCTCTTGATGTCTAGTTGATCCTAGAAAAATTTCAGGCTGACCGGAAATACAAAATGGCCGCCACGGCTAAAAATAGATTTAAAATAAATAAATTTGTAGCGACTACTACTTGAAAACTTTAAGAGATATTGATATGGGACTTTTTCTAAAATGATAAGTATGACATGATGTTGATCCTTGTCAAAAATTATTTGACATTAAACATGGCCGCCAGCGGCCATCTTTGTTTACACAGAGTTATATAATGAAAACTTGTAGCGACTACTCCTATGAAACTACTTGATGGATTTGCATGAACCTTCACAGAAATGTTGACCTAGCTATCAAAAATCTATCAGTAGAGCTTCAAGGTCATTGATCTCTTGTTTAATTTTTAGCTCTACTGATCAGAGATCAGCAGAGCTTATGCCGTGGTGCGGCGTCCGTCGTCCGTCCGTCTGTCCGTCCGTTAACTTTTATTTGTAGCGACTACTCCTCTGAAACTACTGGATGGATATTCATAAAACTTTACAGAAATGTTGCCCATGAAGTCTAGTTGATCCTAGCAAAAATTCATGTTGATGTGAAATCCAAGATGGCCGCCAAAGCTAAAAATAGATTTTTTAAATTCAAGTTTGTAGCGACTACTTCTTGAAAACTATAAGTGATATTGATATGGAACTCTTTCTAAAATGATCAGCATGACATGATGTTGGTCCTTGTCGAAAATCGTTTTGATTTGACGTTAAACATGGCTGCCAGTGGCCATCTTTGTTTACATAGAGTTATATAATGAAAACTTGTAGCGACTACTCCTCTGAAACTACTTGACGGATTTTCATGAAACTTCACAGGAATGTTGCTCTTGATGTCTAAATGATCCTAGCAAAATTTCAGGTCGGCCGGAAATTCAAGATGGCCGCCACGGCTAAAAATAATTTTTCAAAATACAAGTTTGTAGCGACTACTTCTTGAAAACTATAAGTGATATTGATATGGGACTTTTTCTAAAATGATCAGCATGACATGATGTTGGTCCTTATCAAGAATCGTTTTGATTCGACGTTAAACGTGGCTGCCAGCGGCCATCTTTGTTTACATAGAGTTATATAGTAAAAACTTGTAGCGACTACTCCTCTGAAACTACTTGGCGGATTTTCATGAAACTTTACAGGAATGTTGCTCTAAATGTCTAATTGATCCTAGCAAAATGTCAGATCGGCCAGAAATTCAAGATGGCTGCCACAGTTAAAAATAGATTTTTAAAAAATAAGTTTGTAGCGACTACTTCCTGAAAACTATAAGTGATATTGATATGGGACTTTTTCTAAAATGATCAGCATGACATGATGGTTATCCGAGTCGAACATTATTTTGATTCGACCTTTAACATGGCTGCCAGTGGCCATCTTTACTTACATAGAGTTATATAATGAAAACTTGTAGCGACTACTCCTCTGAAACTACTTGACGGATTTTCGTGAAACTTCACAGAAATGTTGCTCTTGATGTCTAATTGATCCTAGCAAAATTTCAGGTCGGCCGAAAATTCAAGATGGCCGCCATGGCTAAAAATAGATTTTCAAAATACAAGTTTGTAGCGACTACTTCTTGAAAACTATAAGTGATATTGATATGGGACTTTTTCTAAAATGATCAGCATGACATGATGGTTATTCAAGTCGAACATTATTTTGATTCGACGTTAAACATGGCTGCCAGTGGCCATGTTTGTTTACATAGAGTTATATAATGAAAACTTGTAGCGACTACTCCTCTGAAACTACTTCACGGATTTTCATAAAACTTCACAGGAATGTTGCTCTTGATGTCTAATTGATCCTAGCAAAATTTCAGGTCGGCCGGAAATTCAAGATGGCCACCACGGCTAAAAATAGATTTTCAAAAAACCAGTTTGTAGCGACTACTTCCTGAAATCAAAATCAATCAGTAGAGCTTCAAGGTCATTGACCTCTTGTTTGTTCATGTTCATTAAAGGTCTTCATCATGATCCCTGCATTGTTTCAGGTGCTATATCGCTCGCATCAAAGAGCAGTGGCAGAAAAACAATAACGTGGCTCCAGCGTAAATGGAATTTCTACGATAGAATTTGCAGCAACTCTGCAGTTCAGGGTGAGAAGGTTCTTGGCCCATTTTCCATATTTTATCTCGATGTACATGGAAGATGAGCCTTGCATGTTCATGCCTGTTAGGCGCCATATAACCTTTTCATGTGTTGTTGCGCCTTAAAACCCCAATTCAATCAATTCAATCGTTGTATCATTTATTGAGACCAAGCTGTGTTTAATCGGGAACGTTTAATAACGTTTCATATAAGTTCCTGGGTTTATGAGTCCGCCGCAATTAATTACAAAAACGTACGCGTATGATCAAGGAATGCAGACAATGGTTGAATGATACCAGCACGTCTTCCTGTTAAAGGACTATAGGCTATCGGAAAGCATTATGGGTGTCATTCCAAATACAAAAAACACACCATCGAACGGTGTTATAGATACATGTTCAATGTGCATATGCACTAAACTAAGACCCATTATCCGTACGATTTCATATCTTGCCTTTTATTCATCATTATTGTTGTTTGTTTCTGTGTGTTTATGGTTGACTGTCGTCCTTCAATGCTACTTTGCCTGTTCGATTTTTGTATCTTTTATTTATTGTCTCGCCCACGACAGTGGGTAGCGAGACATAGCAGTCACTTTTCCGGCGGCTAAATCAACTATATCTCAACAACCGCTGCTCGAATTTTTCTGAAACTTGGTTAGATGCTTTGTAGGGTCAAGGGACATCACGTAATGCCAAAATTATCAAGATCAAGTAATATTTTATGTTATTTTTCCAAAACTTAACCTTGGTTAGGTAATTTAACCTCAGTTAACTGAATGTGATGGCCTCATTGTCTTTGATACTTGGTCATATGTATTGTTGGCATTGGTGGACATCACTAAACGACAAAAATTACCAAGGTCAAGGTCATATTTTGCGTTATTTTCCCCAAACTTGGTTAGGTAACAACCTCCGGTAACTTTATGTGATTGTTTCACTTTATGTCTATGATACTTGTTCATATGTATTGATGACCGTGGACATCGCTGGACGACAAAAAATAATACCAAGGTCAAGGTCATATTTTGCATTATTTTCCCCAAACTTAACATTATTTAGGTAACTTAACCTCAGTTAACTTTATGTGATTGCCTCACTTTATGTCTTTGATACCTGGTCATATATTGTATTGTTGGCATTGGTGGACATCGCTAAACAACAAAACATACCAAGGTCAAGGTCATATTTTGCGTTATTTTCCCAAAACTACACCCTGGTTAAACAAAAACTACACCCTGTTAAACCACTTAACCTCAGTAACTTAACTTCTTATGATTATCTCGCTTTTATGTGTTTGATACTTGGTCCTGGTGGTCCATGGTCATATGAAGTGTTGTACATCATTTAAGCATACATTAAATCAAATATTTCATAAGCCGTTTTCCGCGGTGGGCGAGACACCCTCAGACCGAGCTATTGTTGTTAAACGAAATAGTTTTGTCTTGGAAAATTATACGTCTCGTCTAATTCTGTTGTTTATATCATTAATAGTAATTGATATGATGCTTTTAGGCTATTATACATTTTTGATAGACGTACATTTATTTAAATTAATTTTGATCATTTACCAACAAAACAAAACATAACCGAGTCGTTGAGCTTTCTAGAGCGAATATTTTTACTAACAATAATTAACCATAAGATATTATGCATCTTAATGTAAATCCTATTGACACTATCACTCTTCAGTATCTTCTCCAGTCCCTATATCTTCTCCAGTCCCTGCTCGAGTGGTTCCCGGGAAAGAATATAGGGGTACACTCCCCCAGAATTCATGTTATTTCTTTTCATTAAAGGTCTTCATCATAATCCCTGCATTGTTTCAGGTGCTACCGTACTTGAGTGGTGAAGAAAACAATGATCGTGCACCAACTCATCATTTCTGCAGGTGAGAAGGTTCTAGGCCCTTTCTGCATATTTTAATCTAGATGTAAATGGAGAGTGAGCCTGGAATGGTTGAGCCTGGAATGGTCATTCCTGTTGGCGCCATATAATCGAATTGTTTTGGTGCGCCGTAAAACCCCAATTCAGTTCAACTCTCCAGAGCTTTAAAACATAACATTGGGCAGTGTCTATTCAACTGTGGCAACGAGAGCATGTCAATTATGTTACCGTACCACCCATGTATCAGGCTTGTTAACAAATAGGCGCATATTCAAGTACTTGGACTGGAATGGCCGTAAGTGATGTAATTAAAAAGACATGTACGTCTAATTGACCCGTTTGCCAATGGACAAAATGACATGGCCTTCCAAACACTGACACGATGTTTACACCAATCGGTGAGTGTTCGAACACTACCAACGTGAAAACATGTTCTGGAATTGTATGGGTCTAGTCCCAAATCCAGATACGTGGTACACCGTAGACCACTTCGTCGCAGTAGCGTACGCTCGTACCATCTGTAAAATAATGGGATTTTTTCTACTAGGGAACAAATACTAATTATTTCAGGGGGTGGAAATCAGAGGTTATTATGAACGTGTAATTCTAACGCATACGCCTCTTTGCAGTGACCGCCATTTGGTCAGTATCGATCTGTTTTTGTGTTCTAAACATCGGTATTTAATTGTTATCCCCAAACTAACCCACCCACCCTCCACCTGTGTTTGTTGTTTATATTGTATTTGGTACCAGTGTCTTTGGCTTCTCGTGTATATATTTCAGTGAAAAGCATGAGGAGATGAGATGCCTAGTGGTCTGTCGTCGTCGTCATGGCTCCATCCGAATCCTTTGCGGTGGTATACATTGGTGCAATCTTTGGGGATACAGCTATAAGAAGTTTTCAAATACTACTATTGACGGTGCAAGACGTTGTGGTATCGATGCATGAGGAAATGAGATGCCTAGTGGTCTGTCGTTGTCGTCATGGCTTCATCCGGATCTCGTTTGCGGTGGTCCACATTGGTGCAATCTTTGGGGATACACCTACAGGAAGTTTTCATTCAAATACTACTATTGACGGTGCAAGACGTTGTGGTATCGGAACGCGAAGAACTTTAAATCATCTATGAACTTTGTGTCGCGGTATTTCGCGGACACAGCATAGTGTAGTTAAAATATTCTAAGAACTTTGTTATTTTCTATGCAAGAAGTTTTTAATTTTAAGACTTGTCTTTGTGAACATCTGTTCCCAGGTTTTACACTGTACAGTATTCTAAGAACTTTGTTATTTTCTATGCAAGAAGTTTTTAATTTTAAGACTTGTCTTTGTGAACATCTGTTCCCAGGGTTTACACTGTACAGTGGTCAGTACAATTTAAACTTAGTTTGGACTATGAACATTGGATTTACCTGAAATGTTCCAATTTGATTAACTACACATTTTAATTTACACTATATATTTTTGAAGCCATGGCCAGCTTATTCCAATAAATATAAACTAGTAACATTTTGTTTTATTTGTAAACCATCTTAAATAACTAAAAATGTCACTGAAAAACTCAATTTGGCCGTCCCGTTACGTGAAATACCACCAAGCGTTCGCGTTCGCCATCTACAGACAGGTGGGAACTCCCAAAGAATAGGCCTGGTTCCGCTTCGTCCATACTGTCGGTGGAAAGCTATTTATCAATTATAAACAGGTTCGACTCTTTTTCGTCAGCTGACGAAGCTGACACTGAATTCACGAACTTTAGTGAAGAAAGCTGTGTCATGCCGACCTTAAAACCAAAGTATAAATGAAAGTGATGCTAACGAAAAAAGTTGTAAGCGAAAGTTTGAATGAAAATGTAAACGAAAGTTCAAAACTAGACAATGATCAGGCAGATACTGATTCCATTGAATGTTACTCGACTGATACCTATTTACCTAGATCATTACATAGTGTCTGTCATCAAATTACGAAAGGGCATGCTTTGATGCTGCAAAAATTGGCGCATATTCAAGTACTTGGACTGGAATGGCCGTAAGTGATGTAATTAAAAAGGCATGTACGTCTAATTGACCCGTTTGCCAATGGACAAAATGACATGGCCTTCCAAACACTGACATGGTGTTTACACCAATCGGTGAGTGTTCGAACACTATTTAAGGCCATTGGCGGAAAAATATTTGTCAGATGAGGAACTCATGGAAGCACTTGTCGACACGAATAACCCTGCATCCAATGTGCCGAAGGGTATAAACAACGATGTCTATATTGTCGTAGACAATAGAAGACAGAGTACACAAGTAGACGAGCTTTTGCTGATGATTGTGGTGTCCGGAATTCAATCAGTCATTTGCTTATCAGAACAAAACAAACTCAGAAACAAAAAGCTGTCTTATCCAATATTGCCAAAACCAGATAAGATTTTAACCATGCATAGGTATTATACGAAATTGAAAGGCGACGATGGCAATAAAAACGGATAACAACTGTTGTCGAGGCACCGGAACGACTCTCCCATTTGAAAATGATATTGAGAAAAGCTCCACCCCAAAGTTTTCCCTAAAACTACACGTTTCTTTTTGGCACAAGGATGCACACTACGAATGGAATTCAAGTGAATCTGCGTTTGCAGACAAATACGTCTTTAGGGATCACATGGCTTCCAGACATGGTCAGGAATTAAAACATAGGTGTACTGATAATCTGTTGTTTGTTTGTTTGTTTGTATGATGTTTACGTCATTTCATCTATTGTTTGTTTGTTTGTTTCCAACACATGTCAGGTTATATATGACGGTCGATTTGTTTGTGGTGGAGGCAGACCATCCACTTTTCCTGGGTAAAACCAGTACTGTACACTTCCCGCCATCCGTAAGAATCGACACTTCCTTACTTACAAGTCGAGCTCCCAGTGGAATTCGAACCCGCATCGGTGAGAGGCGAGAAGGTTTACAATTTAACATCGTTAACCACTCGGCCACGGAGACGCTGATCTAGTACTATCAACTTACTTCCGTGGCTGTTAAAATTTCTTATATTTTGCACAAGACATATCATATTATGTATATTATAAACTCTTCACTGTTACATGTATGTATAAGATTTATGAAAATCGTAAGGAATTATTTTGAATTTTAAATGATTACAATAATGCATAAATCGTTTCATAAACCGTATATGGAATGGGGATTTTATTTAAGATCCTGTATGTTTGGTCAATTTACCTTTCAATATAGTATTCAGAATAAAGCTTTATATTGTTTTAATGAGATCTGAAGAGACGGATTTAAAACGAAATGCAGTTGATATGATAACCCATATTATACGAATGTGAATTAATTACATTGTTCTGTTATGTACTGATCATTTAACTTTAGAAACTATACGTTTGTTTGGTTAGTTAATTCGCACATATGCAGGCCCAAAATGTTTTTACATCTATTTAATTCCAGATACTGGCTCACATGATGTGGTTACTAATTCATGTCCAAATCAGTTTTCAGCGATTCAGTGTGATTTTATGAGAAGTACTAATTATTTTCAATATCTTCAGATTATATTCGAATCAAGTTGTTGAAATCAAATCAAACTTAAAAATGTTGTCTATTTCATTTGTTATGTTTTTATTACTTTAACCTGGACATTCTACAATCTGTCAAATACAGCAACAATTCAATTCCATAACATAGTGCACTTTAACATAAATATAGACAGTTTATGAAAGGAAAAAGAAACGCGACACGGGAATTTCCGCTACAAATTGTATGTACAATATGCTGCTGTTAATCGAGTGATACATGCCTGCGTAAGATCTTTTCTTTCGGGAAAAAGACTAAAACAACACGTAACAAAGCAAATAGTATTTCTGCAAAATTGCATTATTGACAGAGTACCCGTTTGGCTCAAGCATGTGAGCAAAGTTAGCATGCAAAATTTTGCAAACTCTTTACGTTAAATACAGTACTGAAATGGCTCAATGTTTCAAAGAGAAACTTCAACATTTATGAAGTTCTTGTTGCAACTTGCACTGGGATTAAAACGTCTACAACAACACAGTTGTGTCCGTTCTCTAACTAACTGCAACTCTTTATATAAAAAAAATCTTAGGATTTCCTTGGAATATATGTGGAATTAAGTGTGCAGTATATACAATATATAGCGGAAATTCCCGTGTCGCGGATACACAAGTAAAACAGAAAATGTAGCAAAATGCGGTCAATCAAAAACACGCAGTACAAAACACGCATTACAAAAACACGCTTACAGAAACACGCATTACAAAAACACGCATTACAACAACACGCAGTACAAAAAACGCAGTACAAAAACAAACACGCAGTACAAAAACACGCATTACAAATAACTCATTACAAAAACACTCATTACAAAAAAACACGCATTATAAAAACACTAATTACAAAAAAACAAGCATTACAAAAACACGCTTACAAAACACTCTTTACAAAAACTCGCATTACAAAAACACTCATTACAAAAACACTCATTAAAAAAACACCCATTACAAAAAACACACTCATTACAAAAACACTCATTACAAAAACACCCATTACAAAAACACGCTTACAAAAACACTCATTGCAAAAACACGCATTACAAAAACTCGCATTACAAAAACACGCATTACAAAAAACACTCATTACGAAAACACGCATTACAAAAACATGCTTACAAAAACACTCATTACAAAAACAGGCATTACAAAAGCACGCTTACAAAAACACTCATTACAAAAACACGCAGTACAAAAACACGCTTTACAAAAACACGCTTACAAAAACACTCATTACAAAAACACGCATTACAAAAACATGCTTACAAAAACACTCATTACAAAAACTCGCATTACAAAAACACAATCACATAAATAATTATTAAGAAAAAGTACGGGACAACAAAATCATAAACACAGTTTATAACTTTTGTGTTGTTGTGAGAAACGACTTAATGGCTTGACATTCGCTTGATATCACCTGATACAAGTGGACCGTTGCTTATTGATCAAAACACTGTTGCTGTCATTACTATCACCGTTGATCTTGCAGTAATACCATCTGTAGTTTTCCTCCAAGGTCAGCAAATCAACTGAAATATCTGAAACAAAAAATGTATAGTAAACAAGTTTACTTAATATTTGAATGGAGACGTTTTAATTACATGTTAAGTTTTAGGCTAAAACAGACTATTAGCATTTGCCACGTTTAAATGTAGGCAATAATCAACTAGCAATATCAGACCTACCGGTCAACGAACTATCTAATCCTTTTTTTCACTTTACAACCATTCCCTGAGAATTTATAAAACTCCTCCGTTATTTTTTTAGTAAAATAGTGTTCATGGATTAATTTTGCCAAGGTTATATTAATAGATTTATGTTTTTCCCATGCGTGGACAAATCAGTTTACTTTTAATGAAAAGTTATTACTTACATGTGTAAAGATTAGTTAAAAGCAATATATTTATGTTTTTGGAATTGTAAAATGAAATCTGTAAATACTGCTTGCATGAGTAAATTAAGAACTTATAAGCTATTTAAGAAAGTTTTTGTTAACCTCACTTAAAGCTACATAGTCCCTATATCAATCGATTTCTTCTTTGTAGGCGTGTCTTTATTTGTAACTTCATGTTCACCAGCTCATGTCGAAATCGGGTATTTAAGCGAGCAAATATAGCGTAGGAAATCATAGTCCAAACATAATGCCGAGTCAACGGGGGATTCTTCCCGGGGGCTCATATGGTAGAGGGACTATAAACCTTTGAAAGAAAGAAAGTAGGAAATCATTTACTGTATATACATCGACCAGGGCACATCGTACCTATACACAGGTAACAGTAATGTTTACAGAAAAAAAAAGTTAGCTTTTTTCGGGGCTCGAACACACGACCTTCTGATTTCAAGTCCGGTGCTCTATCCACTGAACTACAACGCTACTTGAGAAAATAGTATACTAACTACCATTTATTATGAGGCAAAATAACTTAATATATTTGAACGGAACTAAAGATGGATCACTAAATATGTAGTCCATATTGTCGCAAGTGTAAATTATCATTGCCTGGTGTAATACTGTATGTTATTAATATGAAACTAATACTTCGCCTAAAATCAACCAAATCTCGACTTGTTATTTAGCGCTTGATGAGTTTGTATGCGCGCGCTTTTTATTACGTAATGCCTATTTAGTGTTAAAACTGCTACAACATACCAATAAATAGCAGTGGTCTAGTGGTTCAGCGTACAACTCACAAGTGCAAGGTTGTGGTTCAAATCCCGTTCCGAGCAACTGTTTTTTAATCACATATATTTTGGAGCTGTATATTTATCGATGTTACCTGTACGGAGGCTAAATAAAAATGTGAAATTTTACGCATCGATTTCTCCTTATATACCGACTTTTGGGGTGTTCGTCGATTTGAAACTACTTCAAACGTGACTCATTCATATTCATGAGTTATTACCAGTTAAAATAGGGCGTGTACAGCTTTAAATATAATATGTGATAAAAATATAAGAAAATTGTTATCCGCATTTAGAATCAGTGCACATGAACTTGAAATTGAAAAAGGTAAATATAACGGTAAAACATATCAATGATAGATTATGCAACTTATGCCAGACTATAGAAGATGAAATTCATTTTATGTGCATTTGTAAAAACTAAACAACTTATAATTGTACCCTAGCTATAATCAATTTAACTAACACTGACTGTGTTTATATATGTTGTAATTTACTATGTAAATTTGTTTTTATGTTTTTTTTTGTTTTGCCTTTAATCTTGTAATAGTTATAATAGCGCAATGAAATTTGCACATGATATACAATCATGGTATTTATCACTGTCTACACGGTTTACATTTTCTTTTCAAAACCGTCCTTAATCTACACGGTTTCCACACTGAAAACACCATTGTCTACATTGTTAACTGTGCTCTTTCTTTGTAAACTCATATAGTTCCATTAGCGGAACGTTACACGTATGAACATTTAGTATGGACATATCATGGGTATGGTTCTAAGCATCGCACATTTAGGTGTTAAAGTGACCGAAATAACCAAAATATATGAAGGAAGAGGTTGATTTTCAATGTACGTACCTATCGCATGTGTTGCTTACCACCATCTTGTTCCGTCTACACGGTTTCCAAAAAAGTCTACACGGTTTCGGCTATTAGACAGTGAGTATGACTGGCGTAGAATCTGTCGATATATATGTGGTTACTTGAGAAAGGCTATCACAGTAACATGAGTAAGGATCTTTAAATATGTTAAAATAAATATTTTTTGTTTTTATACTTTTCTAAGCAATAGTGTTTTAATTATCACATAAAAGCGCATCAATTTCCGCTAAGTGCACATGCGTACACAATGAGACTACTTTGTGTCAAAACACGTGACATATTATAAACAAGAGTTATGAGATCTAGGCAGGTGAACAGATTCGGCTGCTCCCGGACTGACAGCCATAACTGCTCCCGGACTGACAGCCATAACTGCTAATGTTAAGTCAGATACCCTATTATTGGGGTTTCTATTAGGACATATAGTCAGATTGTAAGGTAGATTCTGATTGGATTAAATTACCCAAATTATAACAATTGAATTGGATTTTATAGTCGCACCAACAGCTAAGGTCATATGGCGACTTTCCAGCTTCCATTGGTGGAGGAAGACCCCAGGTGCCCCTCCGGGCAATTTTCATGCACGGGCGGGCACCTGGGTAGAACCACCGACGTTCCGCAAGCCAGCTGGATAGCTTCCTCAAATAAAGATTCCGAGGCCCCTGAGGGATCGAACCTACAGCGGTGAGGGGCAAGTGATTTCAAGTCAGAGACGTTAACCACTCGGCTACGGACGCCCCATCCAAATTATAACAAATCCCCATAAAACATCAAAGTAACACCATCATAAAACATGTTCATTTAGGATATTTTGATTGAAATTTGCATTTTTAGCTCGACTATTCGAAGAATAAGAGAGCTTATGTAATCACCCGGGGTCGGCGTCGGCGTTGGCGTTGGCGTCGGCGTCGGCGTCCCACATCAAGGTTTGCGTGTAAGCTGTGTTGCCAAGTCTATATCTCTTACATTTCTTATCCTAGCACAGATTCGGCTGCTCCCGGACTGACAGCCATAACTGCTCCCGGACTGATAGCCATAACTGCTCCCGGACTGACAGCCATAACTGCTAATGTTAAATAAGTCAGATTATCTATTAGGACATATAGTCAGATTGTAAGGTAGATTCTGATTGGATTAAATTACCGAAATTATAAAAATTGAATTGAATTGGATTTTATAGTCGCAAAATTGTTCATGCAGCCCTTAAGATGATGCTATAAGGAAGCCCATGGCCAAATTTGGTTCCTGTAATTCATGGGCTCCCATGGAACCCAAATTATGATAAAATGTGTCCCATTTCACATCAAATTTTGCGTGTAAGCTGTGTTTGCAAGTCTATATCTCTTACATTTCTTACCCTAGCACAACACAATTTGGCCATTAGCTTCCTTATAGCATTATCGCAAGGGCTGCTTAAGTAATTTTGGTTCCTGTAACTCCTGGGCTCCAATGGAGTCTATTTCACATCAAATTTTGCGTGTAAGCTGTGTTTACAGGTCTATATCTCTTACCTGTCTTATCCTACCTGAACTAAATTTGGGAATTGGTTTCCTTATAGTATGTTGTAAAGGGTTGCGTAAGTAATTTTGTATTCTGCAAATTCTGGGCTCCCATGGAACCCAAATTGTGATGGCCCATAAAATGTGCAATAAAGGCAGATCTAGGTTTGCATGTAAGCATGTATATATCTATAATTTTGGTTTGGGATTACTTATAACATTATGCATCTTATTCATACTTCACCCATATCGGACCATGGGCTCCCTCCTCCCCGCAACGCCACCCCCCCCCCCCTCCCACCCCCATACACACCCATGTGTTTTTTTTTTTTTTTTACATATTTCTGTGTTGTTTTAGTCAATTCTTACACATAGCTTCTTACACCTATGTTGCCCACTCGCCCCCCCCCCCCCCCCACCCACCCCCGCCTATCCCCACCCCTCTCGCCCATTCGAAACTCAATGTTTTTTTAAAACTTATTTCTGTGTTGTTTTTATCAATTCTTACACATGTTGCCCCCTCCCCCTTTGCCTCTACTCCCCCCCATACCACTCGAAACTGAATATTTTTTTTACATATTTCTGTGTTGTTTTGGTCAATTCATACATAGCTTCTTACACATATATGTTGCCCCACCCCATCCCCCGCCTCCCCACCCCACCCACTCCACCCCACACCTCAATTTTTTTTATTTATATTTTTTACATAGCTTCTTACACATATATGTTGCCACCTCCCTTCCCCCCTCCCCCCGCCCCCACCACCCACTCGAAACTCAATTATTATTATTTATTTATTTTACCTATTTCTGTGTTGTTTTTGTCAATTCTAACACATAGCTATGTTGCCCCCCCCCCCCCCCCCCCCCCCACCCCCCCACTCGAAACTGGAATTTCTTATTTTATTTTTTTACATATTTCTGTGTTGTTTTGGTCAATTCTTACATAGCTTCTTACACAAATCCCACCCCCAACCCCATCCACCCCCCCACCCACGCCTCTCGCCCATCCCCACTCAAAACTTGATTTTTTTTAAATATTTTTTTCTGTGATGTTTGGTCAGAATAGTTTTATATTTTTTTTATTTTTTTCCATATTTCTGTGTTGTTTAAGTCAATTCTTACACATATATGTTGCCCCACCCCCACCCCCTGCCTCTCCCTGTCCCCTCTCGAAACTCGATTTTTTCAGAATCAGATTTTTAAATTTAGATACACAGATGAAATATCAATAATAAAAAAAATGAGGCCACAATAAAAATTGCCAGATATTAGCTCCCTCCCCGAGTTGCCTTTCGATCACAATATTTTTAAAATGACAGCACTTTTGGATTAAAACAGATAAAAATAATAAAATTTCACAAACAATTTTATATAGGCCCAACTTTCTATACTAGCCCCGTCCCTCAACCCCACCCAAAATAATAAAAATTCACAAATAATTTTATATAGGCCCGACTTTCTATACCAGCCCCGTGCCCCAACCCCACCCTACATTGTTTAACCTTGTTTTCTTATGGTACTAGCTATATAATTTATTATTCTCTGAAAAATCGAATAGTCTAGCTGCGCTGTTCTCCGACAGCTCTTGTTATTGATAAAATTGTACTGAGAGTATATTTTTTTTACAATTTATTTACTTCCATTCTCGGGGTGCTTACCTTCAGTCTATTATTAGAGGCATGACTTATCGCCAATTTGCTGGTCAGTTTTGAGAGTATCTAAGATAGCTCTTTAAGAACATTTATTGTTTTCTTTTTCAGTCAGTCAGTCAGTCAGCCTGATTTAGAAATAGGGGTTGAAGACCAAAAGGCTATAATGTAGGCCTATGGGAAATGCAATAGTGGTATATAGTTTATTCAACAAATACAGTTGACCATTTGGTCCATGAGTATACAGATACACAAACAATTTTCAATTGCAGAGGTCGATGGCAGTAACAAACATTACATAGTATCAAATTTTGTACAATATACTAACATTCTAAATCAGTTTTAATTATGCTATTTCTAACAGTATACGTTTTACTATTAACAATTGTTTAAAAGAGAAACATTCTTCAAATCCACGTGTCACATACAGTAATATTGTTGTTAGAGTACCTCTTGGGAGAGTACTAGTATTTATTGATTGTAATATATGTCATTTCGAATTTTAAAACCATCAAATACATAAGTAGCCAAATTCTTTACAGTAGTAACCTTTTCTGATGTCAACAGTTCTATAAATTTGGGAATATTTGGTCTTTGCCAATAGTATCGATTGCTAAGTTTTGTTCTTAGTTCTTTATATGAAGTACATTCCAATATAAAATGGTATTCGTCTTCTAGAACGTCACAAATTTCGCATCCTTAATGTAGTATTGGTTTTATTAGTGTATCAGATAGGTCAAACACATGCTTAACAGATAATTCCGTAAAAGTTTGTAAATATTTATTAAGTTTAAAAATGGCTTTGCCTGCCTGCCCAGCTAACATATCAAATGTGGTAGAAAATGACCCACCTGTAGTAGAAACAATACCCACATATGTAAAATGGTTTATAATTTCTATATTTTACCATCATACATAAAATGTAAATTTCTTGATCTTGGTAAGGATCGACGAGTTTTTTCGCATGCCTTAATGGCGTAAGACAAGGTGAAAATCTCTCCCATTCGTATTTTCTATTTTCCTCAATGATTTAGAGTCGTCCCTTTTCGATAAAGTGAACGATATAAACTGCCAGGCTTCAAATGAAGACTTTACTATTTATTGAAAGCTGTTTGTTTTTTACTTTTCGTCGATGAAACGGTATTATGTAGGGATGATGAGATAGATTTACAAAATGCATTGAACGCATTTGAACTATACTGTAATAAATGGAAACTAAAGTAAATGTCGCTAAAACAGAAGTCAATGTTTTTAGTCATGGAAGATGCAAAACAAATTTGCAATTTATACTAAATAAAAAAAAAACAGAAATTGTAAATGAATATAAGTATTTAGGGTTGTTTTTATCTCGTAGTGGCTCTTATATTGCAGCTAAAAATACAGGGGAACAGGGGAATAAAGCTCTTTTCGCTCTTTTAAAGAAAATACGTGTTTTAATTTTACCATTTGATATGCAGATTGGTCTATTCGAAAAATGGATAAACCAGTTCTACTTTATGGTCCTGAACTTTGGGGATTTGGAAATATTGATATTATCGAACGCGTCCAGTTACAATTTTATAAGTATGCGTTCAATCTAAAATCTTCCACACCTTCCTCAATGATATATGGTGAACTTGGGTTATGCCACTACATGTCGATATACAAATACGAATTATATCATTTTGGTCAAAACTTATTCGAGATTGTGACGACAATAAGTTATCTTCTTTAACATATTCTGTCGTCCTAGCATACCAGACGCAAAACAGATAAATTCAACATGGATAAATAATATAAAAAACCTACTTTTTACATTAGGTTTTTCGGGAATATGGTACTCGCAAAGTTTCACAAAACGCAAACTGGCTGGTTAAATCAAAAACTAAAGACCTTTATATACAAAAATGGATATCAACAGTTGATATATCATCCTCAAGTAACATTTACAGATCTTTTAAATCAAACTTTGGAAAATGTAAATATATATCCATTTTACCTACTTATCAATGCAAGCAATTTATAAAATTCCGTACAAGAAATCATAGACTTCCTGTCGAAACAGGTAGATGAATAGCAAACCATTAACGAAGGAGTTTGCATAGTATGGAATTTCACTACATTCTGACCTGTAATAATTTTAAAAAACAAAGGAAATAGTACTTAAACCGTAATACTATATACGTCAAAATATATTAAAATTTCAACAACTTATGAGCACAAATAACAAGACAGATTTAATAAAATTATGCAAATTCATTGACGTTATTCTGAAAAATGTATAATTGTGTATCGATTTATAATACACATTAAAGCAGTTTTAGCCTATTTTTTGTTTATATTACATGTATATTGTAATCATGTGTATTTTGTAACATATATATTATAATCATGTGCATTTTGTAAAACTACGAAGTGCTAGAACTGTCAATAGTACATTAACTAAATGACGACAATACATAGACAGTGACTTTCTTTCCATTATGAATGTTTAACTGTATTGTGTGTGTTTTGTAATATTATATTGTTATACACAAGTCACTTTTAAATTAATGAAACAAAAAAAATAAATAATTTAATACCACTTACTTTGATATAGGAACCCCTATACCTTTTCACAGGTTTCTTTTCGTATTATGTGTCAAAGTATAAATACTGGGGGTATCTATACCTGTTATATCTCCACCTGTGTACATGTTGTGTACATGTTGTGATACTAATTATATAATAATTAACTGTTAAACACATAAACACATTGAAGTAAGATTATTAACTGCAAAATCGTCTGCTCTGATTGCATGACATATTTCAAAACTTTTAAGTCCATGTGTTTTCTTAGAAATAAGTTATAACACTTATATAACTGGGTATTTAGGATTTTATTAGTACTTCGAATTAGTGAAGCTTTCGATGTTCCTAATTTTTAAAATATGCCACTTAAAATTATTTTTGACATCATGTTTGACTAGCATAATCACTACAAATGCGTTTGCAAAAGAAATTTTCGAAATATTTGATGTTAACGCTGAATTACAGTTACTTGAATTTCAAACAATATTCAATTTAAAGGGAGATAGTTTAAGATTATCCATATTTCATTTTTTAATAGACGGAAAATCTGCGATAAATGGGTCAAATGTTTATGTTTTCTTCTATTAGTTCATACCAATTTTAAGAATTTTATATCTTTAAGCGATCTTTGACTCATGTTATGTGTTTTATTAGTACATTTCATGTTTTCGTATAAAGGGAGGGTAACTCTCAAAAGATGTAACAATTTAAACAAAAAATAAATGTTTTACAAACTATGGGTCAAAACAAAACACTTGTCTTATATCTATTCTAAAATATATTTAAATAAGAAAAATTAGTTAAGATACAAAGTTGATACTTAAAAATATTGTTCAGTGGAAGATATCTTAATTTAGACTGTCCAGTTTGGTTGGGATGATAGTAGGGTAAGTATGAGGTTTGGTGCACCCTAGAACATGGTATAAACCCCAGCGGCATTTTTTGCCACTGACCGTTCCAAAGCGGTAGCCCCTATTGTCAACCCGATTATGTTTGTGATGTCATATCTGTCCTTTTATTAATCTTTGAAAATGTTTGTTTCTGTGCGTGTCGTGGTTGCCTGTGGTCATTGATGCTGAATGTACTGTTAGACATGTTATATCCACTTTTCATGCTAAATAGAAGTATAGTATTCAAACATTAAACTGTTGCAACATGGGTACCGCCTTGGAACGGACACACACACACGAACGCACGCACGCACGCACGCACACACACACACACACACATCAACTTGTCACTGGGTCCTGCACTTCACCTCTCTCTTTTTTGCAATGCGTGTGTTCCCCCTATCTAATCAACAAAAAAACACCATGCCCTTTTAACTACAAGTACAAGATAAACATTAAGGTCACATATTAAAACAAAAATCTCCAATTTTCTGTACATAAAGCCATTTATTCCACGAGTACTACGACATTTATAAACATGTACTGCCACAACAAAGTGAACACTCCCGTACATTGCGAAAACAGGTTAGTGCATAGTACGAAGGTTTGATCCATGCGATGTATAAACAAACTTTGACAGTTTTTATTTTGTGCGGCTTATCATGAAACTTCGACATTTTCAAACATACAATTATACTGGAATTATTAAAGTAAAACCCGATACTCATTCTTACCTTTTCAGTTTCGCAAATTGTGTTATTTTGTATCTTGTTATTCCATTTCATCGTCATAATTTGTAGAATTTATGTATAAAATCACTAAAGTGTCAAATTTTTGAAAACAATTACCGAAGCTGTATGTGAAAGTCATATCAATATACATGTGCAACACAAGTTCAACTACTTAAACTAAAGCACTTAGAAACCATCTGCATTTTTGTTACTGTACGCTACGAAGTAGATGGGATCACCGTACTAAAAGTTAGTGTCTACATCATAGTTGTAGTACGAAAGATAGCGATACGAATATACGTGTGTATGATAGAAACTATGCACTATCGTGTGCTCGCTGCGTACAGATTCCCCAGGAGTGTGAACGAAGTTGTTATGCAAACGATCGTGTGATTTGATTAAGAAAACACGTTCTGTGTAGTATTTCGCCAAGTAACATGATTTTGAAAAATACAGGAGTGACTGTAAATACATACTGATAAAGGTGATCCTTTGGGGAGCAACAAACACAATTAAGAGAATAAAGCAGCAGACTCGGTTTTATTGAGTCTGTTCATGAGAAGTAATGAAAGAAGCAACACCTCTCACGCCCCCTGGCACCGTCTTAAGCGGTATTCTACTTCAAAGCCACCTATATTGGGCTCGCTGGTCCCAAAGGACCAGTACAAATAACACTACTGATTCGTAGCACTGGGAGACTTCTTCCAGCCGCCATACTGCACTAAACGAATGCTAGTGTAAGTTGATACTGTACACGAATTGTAATTTATTATGAAATCATATTTAAAATACCTTGACCCACTTAACTATTACTACACAATTTTTCGTTTTATTATAAATATTTATCTGCAATAAATGGGTCAAAATTATTTGTTTTGTTTTTTATATTATATTAATTTTAAAAAGTTATATTTAAGCGAACTTCGATTCATATTATGTGTTTTATCAGCACATTTCATGTTTTCATATAAAAGGAGGTAACTCTCAAAAGATGTAACAATTTAAACAAATACATATCTTTTAAACTATTGGTCAAAGCAAAATACTTATCACACACTTATTCTACAATATATTTAAACTAGTTAACATATAAAAGTGAGTAATTCGGAATTTTGTTCAGTGTATATAATAATAAGCTTGAATACTTTGGGTATACTATTTATGGATGTCTGCACATAATCATTGAGGGTTAATATTAAAATGGTAGCAATAGCATATAGCCAATATGTTATCAATAGTCCTCTCCATACGGTCGCTCCGTGATCTGTATTATCGTCAAACTGTGAGTTGGTGATTACTTGAGAAACTAATCCGCCCAATAACGGCAAAATTGCACTACAAAACAGTTTCTCAATTCAAATTCTTTATTCACTAAGGTTCATGCGTTTGATTCCATCTATAGAAATGCAATGTGGTTAAAGTTGTATAAATTTGGTATTAACGGGAAAATGCTAAGAATAATTCGTTCTATGTATAACACTGTCAAATCATGCATAAAATACTGCGGTTCTTTCTCGGATTTTTTCGAGATTTCAGTCGGTTAGAAGCAAGGGGAGATAATGTCTCCGATCATGTTTGCACTGTTTATTGAAGATTTAGAGTTATATTTGCAAAATAGAATAGAGAGTGGTTTATCATTAGATGACATTTCTTTAATTTTACTGCTTTTTGCTGATGATATGGTGTTAATAGGTAATACTCCGCAAGATCTGCAAATGAGCTTAAATCGTCTATATGAATATTGTGAAACTTGGGGTCTGGAAGTAAATACTGAAAAAACAAAGGTTATAGTTTTTCGTAAAAGAGGTAGAGTAACCGTTGATGAAAACTTTTCTTTTAACGGAGCATTATAAGAGGTTTCAGATGATTTTAATTATCTTGGAGTTGTATTTAACTACACAGGGTCGTAAAAGTTAAATCAACAGGCTATGTGCGGCAAAGCATTAAAAGCTATGAATCTTTTAACTGCAAACATAAGAAAAACTGAACTAAAACCTAAAACATCCCTTCAATTATTTGATGCTTTCGTCTCATCAATACTCAATTACGGCTGTGAAGTCTGGGGTTTCATAAAATCGAAAGAGATAGAGAGAATTCATCTCAAGTTTTGTAAACACATTCTAGGAGTAAAACTGACCACGAGTAATGCTGGTGTTTACGGTGAATTGGCGCGTTATCCTTTATTTATCACAAGATATACTAGAATAGTTAGATATTGGTTGAAATTAGTTAAAACAGAAAATATAATTTTATCATCTATTTATAAATCTTCATTATCTGATTGTGAAAGTGGTTTAAACAATTGGTTATCCAATGTAAAATCTCTGCTTAAAACGCATGGCTTTATGTATATATGGGATGATCCTTTAAGGGTGAACCATCAACATTTTATATCTAGCTTTCAACAGAGGTTGGTGGATTGTTTTATTCAAAAATGGAACACTGATTTACAAGAAAATAGAGTATTATCAAGTTTGTATAGACATGTTAAAGATAATTTTGGAGTGTTTTTACTAAATTACGTTTATCTTCACATAGCTTAAGAATTGAGACAGGTCGTTATGCAAGACAGAGGATTGAAAGAAATGAAAGAGTTTGTCAAATATGTAATTCAACTGATATTGAAGACGAATTTCACTTTGTTTTAATTTGTACAGCTTATAATGATATTAGAAAGAAATATCAGAAAATATTACATACAAAGGCCAAATATGTTTAAATGTATAACACTTCTACAATCTTCAAAGAAGAAAGAACTTTTTAATTTAAGTTAATATTTGTCAGAGGCGTTTACTGTCAGATGTTCTATTCCAAATATTATTTCTTAAAATATATTCAAGTACATCCTCACATAAATTGTTATTTTATATATAATTCCTTTTGTTTTTTGATATCCTTGGATTATTGATTAAAATGTGTGATTTATATGAGCTATGATTAATTAAGGAGTATTGAAAATTGAACTATAAGTGAGTGTGTAGAAGTATGTGTAACCTGTATTGTGATTATAATTATGTATTACAAATTATGTATGTAATGATGAGAAACTGTAAAAGTTTAAGTCAATAAAGTATCTATCTATCTATCTATCTATCTATCTATCTATCTATCTATCATATAAACAGCATAAGCAACAGTTACCAACTACATTTATATCAATGGTGAGAGATCATCAAATATAATTCTAAACACGTATACATCAGGATACGACTATATACAAACTATCTAACAGTGCGGTTTATGGATTTCTAACCAAAATATGCGTTATACTAAATAGTATACTAGATGTTACAGGATTATTATTATCAATAATAATAATAATAATAATAATATAATACAATAATAACAATAATAAATGTTTTGTAAACATCGTTTCAAATAATTGTCTAACATGTTTATGTCTTTATACATAAATAAAAAATTAAAGTTAACAGGTATTTAAACTAATTTCGTATTTCTGCAGCCCTACCAAAACGAAATGTAGAGCGCATTTTGTCAGTGTTATACATTTTTCGACCAATGACGCACCGTTCTACCGAAACGAAATGTAGCACTCTGTTTGGTCATTTTTATTTAAATGTCTTAAGGAAGTTATTATAATCATACATTCTTTATCATTTTATCCATGAACAAACTATTTTTATTTTTGTTCCGCATTCTTTTCAACTGATAATAATGATGTGAATTTCCGAATATTAGGGCGATTATAATAGAATTTATTTATATATTTCTTCCTTATGTCACTAAATTTAGGACAATTTAAAAAATAATGAAAGTTATCACCTATATCATTGCAATTTACACATTTTCTTTCGTTTACGGGTACCCCTCTCCACCTCCCTATTTCAATAGGCAAGCGATGATTTCTAGTTTTAAAAGCTATAAATCGTTTGCATAAAACGTCAAGCAATAGTTGTATATAGTTACTTTGTCTAAAATCTGTTTTTAACAGTTTATACATATAAGTGTCTGATGTTCTATCAATTTCGGCCCTCCATTTTTGAATAAAAATATCTTTTAACCTTTGATAAGAAGACTTAATCATCCACTTTGAATTTGCAAAACATATGGCTATCCCAGATTCCCGAGTAACCAGAAGAACATAAAATATCTTTCAAATTGTCCATCCATGTCTAGATATATACAAATTTTGTAATAGCGAATACGCCATGAATGATAGCTTATAACTCTCATTTCTATTAATATTTTCTATTAGGTTGGACCAATAAGCAATGATTTTGCTTTTTATGTCTATAGATAAAGGAGGAATTCCAGTCTATCCATATACCATATAAGAAGGAGTTGATTTCTTAAGATTAAAAAAGAATTTTAAAAATTGAAGCTGCACTCTTTCTAGTATGTCAATATTTCCAACACCCCAAATTTCGCTACCATATAGTAATATTGGTTTCACGGTTTTGTCAAAAAGATTAATTTGTGGTTCAAAAGGAAGCGATAGTCATTTAATTTTCACGGTAAAGAAAACAGAGCTTTGTTTGGTTGTTCTGCTATGTATTTTTTTGGTCTTACTGAATGCCCCACTTTTTGAAAAATATATTCATAGATACTTATATTCTTGGACAATATCTATTTTATCCTTTCCAATTTTGAAATTTACATTTTGCGATGGGTTTCGTTTGCTAAAAATCAAATTTTAATCTTACATTTAATGAAAGTTTCAATATATCACAGTATTCTCTAAAACAATCAAATGCCATTTACAAATATAATTCATTGTCACTTAAAATAACAGTATCATCAGCATAAAGTAAAATAAATGACTTTAGATAAATATGTACATTGTTAATTATTGTTTCATTAATAATATCAGCAAGTCATTCCTACTTCTAAATAGAAAATATAAACGGTGACAAATTTTCGCCCTGTCGTACGCCATTTAAACAGTTGAAAAATGGTGAACAACTTTCCTCTGTAACAACTTTGGACTTTATACTATCATACATTTTATGAATAATATTAAAACACTTCCCATTTATATTTTCAATTTTCATTTTTTTCCAAAGGCCAAATCTCCAGACGGAGTCAAACGCTTGCATAAAATCTATAAAGCAACAATACAGTTTCTTTTTATCTGACTGGACAATATCAATGAGACTTTTAAGTACAAACAGATTATCAATGGTAGAATGATGTTTCCTAAATCCAGCTAGGGTAGATTTTATCATGTTATACTTGTCTGCATATGTTTTAGTCTATTATTAATTATACATGTAAACAATTTCCCAAAACAACTTAACAACGATATTTGTCTATAATTTTCTGGTAGTTTTGGGTCACCTTTTTCTCAAAACTCTATACAGGTGTGTCAGGTGTTCTGGTCATATAATATGTACATGTACCGATTAAAAGTATAGGAGTTTTCACGGGTTCATAAAATACCCTTGATTGAATATGCTAACTTGAACTCTTAATTCAACGATGCAGTTTTGGGGTTTGGGCTGACTGGTTAAAGCGTTTAAATAGTGTCTATAGAGTTTGGATTATCAAAATATGTAAGTTATATAGATACCTCAGAAGGTTTAGAAACGGTGTAAATATGTTGTAACGTTTGCCTGTTGTTGGATAGCTACTTTAAGAGATAGACGCATACATAAGTGTAACTGGACTAATAGTTTGCAATAACCGATAAATACGACAACGACACATCTGCACAACTAATCCATTGTATCATACCTTGGGATCTTTTCTATTGACCCTGTCTTAAAGGTGAAATATAGCGTGTCTTTTGAGCATATAGTCTGAAATAAAACAATGTTATCTGGAGAAAAAAAAAAGATTTCAGATTACATTGTTAATAATCTTTAATAAAATATTGGTATTTGTTTCGGTGATTTCCAGCTTTTAGTATTTGTGTTATTTTCAAAAAACCTGGGTTACCGACTTACTATCAGAATTTCGATTAAAACAGTTTAATTACGACATTTTCATAAACACTATACTGTTTTTGCGTGCTTTCCCTATGCACTAATGGCTTTTTCTTCCCAATTACGTCACTTCCGGTTATACGAGGAAGAGTTTTCCACCATCGATTTAGCAATGCCTGTTCGCCTTTTCGATTTTTATCTTTAAAAACATATTTTCACTAATCATAAATCAATAGCATAGTAAACATCGTATGTATAAGGATATTTAATAATTAAAAACATATCAACATTGGATTTTTGATTAAAGCTACAGAGTCCCTTTATCAATCGATTTCTTCTTTGTAGGCGTGTCTTTATTTGTAACTTCATGTTCACCAGCTCATGTCGAAATCGGGTATTTAAGCGAACAAATATAGCGAAGGAAATCATTAACTGTATATACATCGACCAGTGCACATCGTACCTATACACAGGTAACAGTAATTTTTACCAAAAAAAAAAACTTCTTTCGGGGCTCGAACACACGACCTTATGATTTCAAGTCCTGTGCTCTGTCCACTGAACTATAACGCTACTTGAGAAAATAGTATACTAACTACCATATATTATGAGGCAAAATAACTTAACATTTGAACGCAACTAATGATGGATCAATAAATATGCAGTCCATATTGTCGCACGTGTAAATTAACATTGCCTGGTGTAATACTGTATCTTATCAATATGAAACTAATACTTCGCCATATCTCGACTTGTTATTTAGCACTTGATGAGTTTGTGTGCGCGCTCTTGTTATTACGTAATGCCTATTTAGTGTTAAAAATGCTACAAAATACCAATAAATAGCAGTGGTCTAGAGGACAGCGTACATCTTTCAAATCTTACAAGTGCAAGGCTGTGGTTCAAATCCCGTTCCGGGCAACTATTTTTTTTTATCACATATATTCTGGAGCCGTATATTGATCGATGTTACCTGTACGGAGGCTAAATAAAAATGTGACATTTTACGCATCGATTTCTGCGTAAAATGTCACATTTTTATTTAGCCTACGTACAGGTAACATCGATCAATCTACGGACTCAGCATATCATGTGATTACTAAAAAAATAGGGACTGTACAGCTTTAAGGACAAAATGTTCATTTTTAAGAGATAACGCGTACCACAACAGAAACTAGACTCCAGACTGTGCAGGTAACCAAAACCAGGCGATTTTTATCCTAGCCGGTGATAAAGTGCGAAAGGTGGGCTAAGTCGCACAGTGTTATTAATTAACTAGCGCGACACGCGCATTTATTTCCGCTGCATTCCCACGTCCTTGTACATGGTAAATCATATAATGCGTAATTTAAACGAACCTAAGTGATAGTTATAGGACATGCAACTGGTAACACGGCATGGGGCATCAACAAAAGTCGTTATGTAATGAAATCCAGCCCATCCCATGCCCTGTTGTCAGTTGGTATTGCTCGAGTGATTAGTCTTCTCTCATCTTATGTTCATTCTTTATTTTGTTATTTTCTGTTAAAACAAATATCTTCCCTTAAGATCCCCTTTCACTAAATGTTTATGTACTTTGAAAGAAAACAAGATTAAACAGCATCCGTGTTGATTTCCGGGAAATTCACACTTAACAAAACCAGTGCGCATGCGCGAAGGCGTGCAGTATCGCAGTTCATGTAGACCTTTTACCAGAATTTAGCGAACGACATTCTTCAAAGTAAGATGTCGCAAAAATGTAATTCATATTACTTCAGTAAGATTTATTCTGAGAGCAATTTGGTATAACATTTTCTGTTAGTTACTATAGCTATTAGACGTAGACTGCATCACTGCGCATGTTCGGTTTCACTCAAATACTGTGGAGCACAGTATATACCAATCTCTACCCAGAGTACACTCGGTCCACATTTGACTCTGTCAACGTCAAAGGAAGTAGGGCGAACGGTTAGGTCACGTGATTATTAAAAAAACATTATGACGATGTTTATAATAAATCCTTTTGCGTGATCTGCAAAGATAAAATATAGACCTATATTAAATAATTTCAATTTTTATTTATATGAGTTAATTTTTTTAGTAATTTTCTGCTATCGAGCTTCGGTTTGAAATGTTTACATATGAGTTTCGATTGAAGAGACCTAAGTACATATTGTTTTTGTAGTAAAATAGTCCCGATTAAAACTAAATTGTTTTCATGCATTATTTCAAATCTTGCAACATCTAATTTGCAGATATGCTGAAAATTATATTTACACAAGAAATAAATAAGTTTCAGGCAAACATAATCCAATTTAACAGGTTTAACCTGCATCTTGTAATTTAGTAGTTAGCAGAGATATATGTGAGTGCAAGGAACGATAACTCAGCGTGGAGATTGAGTCTATACTAGAGACGTAGATATTGATCAGTAAAGTATCCGTGGGTAGGAACTCAGTCAATACAGAAACCGCGCCTCTACGAAAATCGACTATTTAACTCTATAAGACAGTCTCGGGCTTCAGGGGGCTTCACCCCACTGGTCCTCTAACCAAGGGTCAACCGCATCTTGGGTCCCATCACACTCTTGACTTAAGTTGGGCCTTGACAGCTATGGAAAGTGATTCACTGTAATCTATTTCAAACAATGGTTAAACAATATTGTTTGTTTGTTTGTTTGTTTGATGTTTTACGTCATTTTCAACACATGTAACGTTATATATGACGATTGATTCTTTTTTGTTTTACGTCATTTTCAACACATGTAAGGTTATATATGACGATCGATTTTTTTTGTGGTAGAGGCAGACCACCCACTTTTCCTAGATAGAAACAGTACTGTACACCTCCCGTCATCCGTAAGAATCGACACTTCCTCGCTTACAAGTCGAGCTCCCAGTGGGATTCGAACCCACAGCGGTGAGAAAAAAGATTGTATAAACGTTTATTTATTCTCGCTGTATTGCAATGGGCATTTTAGCCAATATCAGCGTAGAGTATCGTAGCGTTATAAACGGTCTGAAGTTGATGAAATTTCCAGTGTAGCGATGATATGTTTATACGCACAAACAAGAGGCCTCAAACTGTCACCTGATATATATGTCACCGGTTGAATGTCATCACGATTTGCTACAGTTTTTCTTATGTGACTAGTTTTTAAATAATTGACCCACTCCCACAGGACTATTTTCATTTCTTATGAATAATGAATGATTCTTGAGAAGACATTTTGCTTTTGAATTTTACCTTTGTATTTCTATTGCTACAAAAGAAGTGTCCATTCTTACGGATGGCGGGAAGTGTACAGAACTGGTTCTACCCAGGAAAAGTGGGTGGTCTGCCTCCACCACAAAACAATCGACCTTCATATATAACATTACATGTGCTGAAAATGACGTAAAACACCAAACAACTAAAGCAACGTTATAATGTAGTTTATCCGGAGCGTGGCCTTTTTATTAGTTATTCATGGGTGTTAATTTGAAAAGGATATTTGACTAAGATTTTACCTATTTTTAAGGTCACTAATACATTCTTGAAAGATTGACAAACACTCTGTTTTAACCATAGCCTTGTTTAAAATAGGTCTATGACCTTAAACGTATATTACTGACTACATACTAATATGCAGAATGACCTTTGAGACACATTATATTTAAGCCCACTCAAATAGAACATATTATTTGTTAATTTTACGTCGGGATCATATAGACCTTCACAAAAAATTCAATTGAATTGGGGTTTTAATGCGCACCAACACATGAAAGGTTATATGGCGCCTAACACGAATGAACATGCCTGGCTCATCCTCCATTTACATCGAGATAAAATATGGAGAATGGGCCTAAAAACTTCTCACCTGCAGAACTGCAGAGTTGCTGCAGATTCTATTGTAGACTCTCCATTTACGCTGGAGCCACGTTTATTGTTTTTCTGCCACTGTTTAAGTGATTTGAGCGAGATGGCACCCGAAACAAAACAGGGGTCATTATGAAGATCTTTAATGAGCATGAACAAAAAATGATAAAATGAACATGAATTTGGGGGGAGGGGAGGGGTTCTACCCCTCTGCCTGACCCTCAAACGGGATCTGCAGTGGCCCTATTTTTGCACCGGAACCACTCGGGGCTTCACGAAAAATACTTGTTTATCCGATGTATATAATGAAATTAACCGTTACCCTCATGTATGTAATGCTATAGTGTACCTGTTTATTGATTTGACTGTCAAGTTGTTTCTATTAATAGCACATATATAAATAGCTGGATTGCGTACTATTGATTTTTAAGCCAGACTGTTTTGATTGACAGCCAGTGTTTATATCCATGTAATATTCAAGTAATTGCTAAATTATTGTTTACATCATGTGATACATCATATGACTCATTCAAGGTTATTGGAATATTCCACAGCTTCTATGACCTTCTAAGAGGCATCATATGACTTTAAGGTTATTTAAAAATAACTTGTTTATCTTACTGAAATATTCTAAATGTTCTATGACATTATATGACAGTATAAATACTGGCTTTTGGGGTTGTTGTTTGGTTTCAATATTCAGTATTTGAATTGAGTACTGTATACAGTATAAAGTGACATTATTGGATGCTACGAATTAAAATATATATTGCGAGAGGATTAAAACATATTCTGCTCAGCTATAATAAAAGTGACATTGAATTATTTGGACATTTGGACTATTACTTCCTTTCTTATTACATTTTACCCGTAGCATAACCGACTTGAGAAACTTGGCACGGCAAAGACTGAAGAACGATTTGATATGATTCTTTATTTTCCTCCCAGTTGGAGAGCATTCAATATAATAATACAAACAATATTTACATATTAGCATTCAGACAATTCAATATATACATGACAATCAGTAATTTAGGAACAAATATACGCAGTTACACAGAAGTACTACTACTATAGACAATGAGAGAAATTATGCGATAGAGTAAAGTATAAGAATAAGTTAATATATATATACATTCATGTTGAAATATTTCAATATAATTAAATTGTTACCGCTCGTCCAACACTCCATATTAAATGGAAAGCATTAATAACAACTTTTGAACAAGTCAGATTGAATTTATCACTAAGTGGTCTCATACCATTTAGCATGACAATTATTTGTTCCCGCTGACTTAAGTTTATGAATATGTTAAATACATTTGAACCAACAATGGTAAAAATTGACTGCCACAATTTGAAATATGTTCAGTACGGACACAATAAAAAATATAGTGTTCTGCAATAGATGAAAATTGTCTTTTACACCGGGGGCAACTTTTGGTATAAATGTCACTAAATAATTTACATAATAAACATATAGCACTTTTGCATTTAGTCGTGTATTTTGGTTGCGCTTCAGAAAATTCCCATAACTCACAAGCATGACTAAGCATTGGTTTTATGCACAAAAAGTCTCTTAAAGACATTTTCTATAGTTTTTTCTGCATAACAGATTTTCTTTAAACTTTTTGTACAGTAAGTCTGTGTTACTTATAGACAGAAAAGGCGAAAATAATGGTAGGTCACCATGATTGTTAAAATTTTAAAAAATAATTTGTAATATACAATCTGACCAAAAAGTTGAACAAATCCATGAAATAGTTATATAAGACATTTTTGAAATCTTATCATTTATTCATTGGTCACAATTCTGCTAAAATTGTATTAAAGTAAAGAACATTTAATTACAATAACATTTAAAGCTCATCTTTATGTTAAACCTATATTTTTTTACAAAATCTGTTGAGACCATTACCACAATTTATGCACAAATTAGCCCATAATGATACAATTTCCTTTTTTTTTTATATGTTCCCAATAAGAGAATTTGTTTAAACTTTCGAAGCTCATAGTTTAACATATATAAAAACAAAATATGCAATAAAAATGTTAGGACCCCATGTTGTTTAGATTTTTTTTTTGAAACCCTACCCCTATGCTAAAAGGCCAAGTTTTGTATGAAATTATATAGAAATGGTATATTTTCCTTTTTTGTTATGTTCCTTATAACAGAATTTGTTCAAACTTCCTAGGCACTTATTTGAACATATAGAAAGACAATATGTGCAATTAAAATTATAGGTCACCATGCATATTGAGATTTAATATTGTGTTTTTGGAACCCTAACATTATGCTTAATTTTTTTAATTTTGTGGGAATTTTTACAAAATGCTATATTTTTCCTATTTTATGTATATAATAATAGGCATTTATTTAAAATAAAGACAATAAAAAAAAAAATAAAAAAAATACAACTAGACATCAAGAGCAACATTCCTGTAAGTTTTTAGGAAAATCTATCCAACAGTTTTAGAAGAGAAGTCGCCCCAAATGCTGCGCATGAAAAACTACAGAAAATGCCTTTAAAGAGCAATCATTATTTACTCTAAATGACCATTCAGTTTCTGTCATTGTACACACACTTTTTATACCATGAGCTTCCAGGACAGGAAACACAACAGAAATTCTGAATTCATTTAAAACATTGAGAAGTGAATACTTTCTTAAAATACTATAGATTTCTAGTATGTATCCTCTCCGATGCTATGGATTTTCGTTAAAATGTAACAGTCTATAAATAAAGACCTCTCTTACTACATGTGGACATATTGAACGGCATAATTGTCCTAAAAATAGAAGCTTACGACTGTCAATCTCGCTTTCAATTGATTTAGCTTAGCACCTATCAAAATAAGACATATATCAGTTCTCGTCTGAGTAGGAATTTATTGCATATATTGTATGCAGAACCGATGCGATCGTTCCCACATTAACATATCCCTTTTTGTCATGTCATACCACAGTTCGCAACCATACAGGGCTTTTGGAATTACAACGGACTTGTATATTTTCATTAAGGGTAAAGACCGTCTTTATGGAGACCAGCATTTATCAAACCTAAAAATGCACCTCTTAATTTACGGCAGGATTCTTTGATACTGCCCTGTATATCCATGTATTTATTACAAAAAACGTCTAGATGTGTATAATTTATAGTTTCGACAACAGGTTCATTACCAATTTTCCATGTTCTATCTTTGTTTTCGAATTCAAACTTTGTCTCATTAAAAACGATCACGGAACATTTACTTGCATTATATTTAAATCTCCATTTAGTTGCATAGTCATTACATATGGACATCATTTTGTCCAGGCCTAGTTTTGAAAATGACACGAGAACCATATCATCCGCACCAGTTAAACAACTACAATTAATGATGACAAAACAAAAGCCAAGACCCGAGTCTTCAATTTCTGATACTAAGCCATTAATATTTACAAGATAGAGGAAAGGGCTACTGACTCCTCCCTGTCTTGTTCCCTGCCGTACACGAAGCGTTTCAGATACATTACCATTACATCGAACACGACTTGTCACATTATTATACATATCAATTATGGCGTTGTAAGATGTAGGATCTATGTTAAATTCTTCCAGTTTAAAGAAAAGGCCATTATGCCATAATCTATCAAACGCCTGTCTTGAGTCATCAAAGCCGACATACAAGTTTACAATAATTATATTTCGTATCCTCATGGGCTTTTAAGCCTATTGGAAATTGGAAATAGAGATCAATTTGCTTTTATTTTCCTTAGCAAAATAAATGTGTTCACGAAAGGTAAAATATGTCATTAAGCATCCTAAATGACAATAACACCCTTTCATATAATTTCATGAATGGGGATGACAGAGTTATCGCCCTGTAGCTATTAGGATCCCTATGATATTTTCCCCACCTTTAAATAGTGTTATGATTATACCGCGTTTTATCTTTTCGGGCGCGTGCGCAAATTTCAACATTGCTGTGAGCAGGTTTGCTATCAGCTGTTTAACTATTACACCGGCATGAATGATATGTTCATAGTATATTTTTTCCTCGCCACAAGGTTTGTTTCGTTTCGCCAGCTTTAGAAAATAATTAATATCCGCTACTGAGATTGGTATTAAATCGCATATATTTTAATTACTTAATTCTACGTTCCTTGAGTGTACTGTCTCATTTACATGTTGAAAAAATGCACTATCGAAATTAGCATCGACAGAGTACAAATCACTCAAGTAATTACGCCAACCCGACAGTATGTCTGTTGGATTTCTAGATAGTATTTCATTAAAGTTCATTTCAGTACCGGGGGCAGTACATGATTTTTTCCGTCTAGCGTTTACTAAGTTCCAAAATAAATATTGATCAATCTCATCAGCTTCGTCTATTTCAAGATTGAGCTTAACCATATACTGATCAGCAGCATATATATGTTGACATCTAAACTCGCGTTTTGCTTCTTTATAATTAAAGTAGGATAAACCGTTTCCCGGTTTTCCATCACTGAGCCATAGTATTTTTTTTTATTGTTCATGTTATTATGATACCAATTCAGTTGTTCATTCCAATAAGGCTACGCCTGAATTTAGCTTTTGGCAAACATACATTGGATGCATTTAAAATCCTGGTGACCAATAAGTCATACAATTGATCTATGTCTGACTTAGAAGTCAAAGCCAAGTCCTTAGCTTTTTTAAGGATTGGGTCATTTTCAAGGAATATTTCATACTCTTTTCAAATTCCCACTGGTACTTTTGACCATTTAATACGCTGACCACTCTCAATGCTAGGGGTGATTCTTTCATAACTCGGAAATAAGAGGGTACATAAAATAGGACGGTGATTCGAGAAACTTAAAGAACAGTCATCTAATATTTGAAAGTCAGAAGCATAGTCTATTTTATCAGTTGGTAGTAAAATATGGAATATCTCTCGCCATTTTTAGATACAAAACTTGAAATTGCACCACTGCATAATGGCAAAGTATTTATAGATGTAAATCTGTAAATCACTTAAATATGGTATATGTAACTATTTGGATATCCGCGCTAACTATCCCAGAATTCACTAATACGAGTTTATATTATGATGTTATTAATTAAGTGTTTTCATATTGGCCCAGTTATTGGTCCAAGGACTGTCATATTGGCCGAAGAGAAAAAATGTGAACTGTGTGCGCATAGGATGGTCGACAATATCCGATTTTATTCCGAGAAGTGTTGAGTCAGACTATATAAGAAGACGTTTTGGGCGAAACGTTATTTACGAAGGTGATTTGAACGAGGAAAGAACGGGGAGTTGAACGTGAAAGGTATGTACATTTGTTTTGTAATATGTACATAGTCTTGTATAGGGCTAAGGGACAGAAACTATTTGCTACTGAAATGTTTAATTTTAAGAATCACGGCGTTGTGTACTGTGTATTGTTTTGAGTGAAAAAAGTGGAAACAATATGAAGTTAGATTTTTCAAAGGATGACGTCAACTAGTAATAATAATATTCTAACACCTTCGTTAAAAGATATACTTAAGTGGTAATAGTGCAATGGATGATAGGTATGTTTTTTCATTACTGATACCCATCTTTCTATTTCCAGCTGATTTGTTCATTTTACATTTTGTAATTCCGTACTGTATTCAAATGTATTTATTTGAGATAGTGTTATTGACAAAAGTTCAAATAGGTTGTGTATTCGATGGATTGTTGATATTTAATACAGTTACATACATACATATATATATATATATAGATATAGGTGGAACATAGTTGATTGTCTGGATAAACTTTATATAAACGCGCGGCGTCCTGTTAGTTTTTGTTATATGTATATATAGGTGATATATATATATATATAGATGGAACATAGTTGTTTGTCTGGATAAGCTTTATATAAACGCGCGGCGTCCTGTTAGTTTTTGTTGATAAATTGAATCTGTGCAAATCATTATCTATATTTTATTTTAAAGGGACACACGGCAATCTGTTAAAAACTCACGGCGTCCCGTTAGATTTTCTATTCACTTGCATTTGTTCAATCATTAATAGTAATTGTTAGAATAGTTCAAAGCAAATTATTTTTTTACATATTACTAACATTTTATAATAGTGCATCAATAATATATTTAAAAAATTGGTGAAATAATGAAAAAAATTGAAATCTCAATTTTTTATTTAATTATATGCAAGCAGTTTTAAAGTCAAAATGACGCAGGATAACTAAATTGAGGAGCAAATTTTAATGTTTGAATAAAACTCAAGATTGCCATATGTCCCTTTAATAGTTTACAGCAACTTGTTTTTTTTAATTACTACTTGTTCATTTTATTGCACCAATTCAGTGAGTATTTGAGTTTCACATATAACATATACAAACGTTTACAGAAATTATCAAAATAACATGTATATATCCAGCCGTAAACACGGCTCATGCGGCACTAAGAATACATAAAAGTACATCTATAAATAACATAATTACGTACCATTTCATATAACGACGATACAATTAAAGCTCTAAATGATATCACCTTTTATCCCATACTTGACTATAAATGCGTTGTTTTCGAATATAAGATGCGACACGGAAGTGTTTTTTTTATCTTGTTTATTATGACATTGTGTGTATTTGTCACAATTGTATTTATTCCGGTTGTCTTGGATATTTATAAAGTGACGCAATTATGTTCCCTATTTAATTGCACTGATAAAACCAGTCACAATTTGTTGTTGTTTTTGAAATTTGATTTCAATATTATAAGAAAGAATGAAAGCACTCTTCTAACGCAAGTTGATATATATTTTTTTGTTTTGTAATCTAATTTTCTCGTTCTAGGATACATTTTTTTCTCAGTGTAAAAGCACATGCTTTTCATATTGTTTATTTGTGTCCTCCCGTGCCTGCTGCGACCCCAGGTTTGTTCATATCGTCTCGTATATTGCTGTTCACACATACTCACTTGCCTTTGGTCCGATCGTCGCTCTTCATTATATTTGACGTTATAATTTATCCCCATAGGTAATGACTTAAACTCATGGAGAGCGACTATTGGACTTTATAATAACAGGCGAAATCGTGTACGTGCTATATGCACCCCCTTAATATGACGCTAGAGATCATTGATTATTGTTTAGTAAGAGCTACTCAATTAATTGCTCGTTTTTATTTAATCACTGCTCATCTTTATATTGCACTCATTGCCGTATTAGTTGTATGCCATACTTTTAATTCATTATCGGAGAAAATTAATTATGAATATATAGAGTTTAATAACCAGTGTTTTTGAGATACGGGAAATATCTCCCGAGGTAGATCGGGGCCATAACCAGTGTTTTTGAGATACGGGAAATATCTCCCGAGGCCCCGATCTACCTCGGGAGATATTTTCAGTATCTCAAAAACACTGGTTATTAAACTTTTAAAATGATATTTTTATTAATATTTCTAATGATTCACACCTTTTGACACCAGTTTGCACGAGAACGCCAAGACGACGCTACGTCATACAAACAAAACAAGTGGAACTGGAACTCTTCGTTAATTTCCGTAATCGTTATTCCCTAGTGGCGGAATCTGACGACGACGTCTGTAAAACAATCGGAACGTCATTTGGCGTTCCCGTTACTGACGGAAAAGGCCGAGCAATGTTCCATACTGGGAAATATCTCACAGTAAAGCAAACGAGTAAATATAGCTTTTCTATTCCCAGTATTTCCTATACAAATCACAGAAAAATATGTGATATAAATCTATTTTCCAACATGCGATACAATGTAGCATGAATCCGGGCCCACGTTATGACACAAGGCAATGTTTTTCAATAATACATCAAAATATTCGTAGTATTAGGAACATACTTGACTATATCAAAGACAACTTCGTGGATTTTGCTATATTGTGTTTTATTGAAATTCATCTATCGATTGATATTTGAAACGAAATGTTACATTTAGAAAATGTTGATGCTATGCTCCGTAAGGATGACACATCTCATTCTGGCGGGTTATTAATTTATATCTCGCTCCAATTAAGACCAAATAGGAAAATTGAATTGGAATATTTACTTCCTTAATCAATTTGGATTGGAATTAAAGATAATAGCCAGTCTTTTCTAATATGCACAGTTTATCGACCACCGCACTATGCAGTTGAATTCTGGGACAGGTTAAACGTCTGCATTGAACATGCTTCTGACGTAACTTCAAATATCATTATCTTAGGTGACATTAATGAAGACCAATTAAACCTGTTCAATCATACATTTCGAGATATACTTACGCTTAATAATATGATAAATATAATTAAAGATCCTACTCGTGTAACTAACACTTCAAGCATTTTTAATAGATCCAATCGCTATCTCTAATCATTTAACTTCTTATGATTCTGGCGTTTAACAGCAAATCTTATCAGTGATCATTATAGTACATATGCTTTCATTAAAAGCGATCTTTTTATAAATATACCGTTTCAAAGAAGAGTCGGGAATTACAAACGCGCTGATTTTGAAAAGTTGAATACTTTTTTTAATTTGATCAACAGACTGAACTTTTTTGCATACAAATTCTGTAGATATCGCTGCAAATAGTTTTATTAATAAACTTACCGATCTCATGAAGGAATGTATTCCAGCAAGTTTCGTAACAATTCGTCCGAATGATAAGCCCTGGTATAATTCGACTTGCATCTCGTAAACGTGATAGACAAAAAATAATAGCTTTACGTACAGGCTATCAATCTGATTGGCGCTTATATAAAGTCCGTCGAAATAAAGTTAATATATGAATAAGCATGCTGAATTTTCTCTAAGTGATATGAATTCTGCAAATCCTCGACAGTACTGGAAAATAATCAAAATGTTAATTAAAGAAAACGCTAACAAGTGTAACGTCATCAAATCTAAATCTAGCATAGTCTAGTTTGCTTTTACATATATTGTTAATTCCACGGGTTAAAAGCAGTAATGATGTATACTCTATACACATGTGTCTATGTTTATGTATACATTATAGTGTGTTTATGTTTCATCTTGATTGATTTTAGACAGCATTTCATTTTAAAATATCACATTGTCATATGCTTTGATATGTGTTCATAAGTATGCCTACAGCTATTTTATAAATGATGTTTATTTGTTGTATTATATTTGTAAAGATATGTTATTAAGAGGGCTTCAAGGAAGATTGGCTATGTCAATTGAGTCACCCTCTATAAATAAAGAAATTACTTACTTACCTTTAAAGAACAACGATGGTTTATATTTTGTATCTGACGAGGAAAGGGCATATGTATTGAATTATTTTTTTTACACAATTTATACCTAAGACGATCAATACTATAAATGATATTAATATTACTGCAAATGAAATTTCTGATATCCTATCAACTTTAGTGGGCCAGATGAAATAAGTCAACGAGTCCTGAGAGAAATTTCTAAAACAATATGTCACCCACTGTGTATTCTGTTTAATCGTTTAATTCAAGAAAGCATCTATCCACAATGCTGGAAATTAGCTTATGTTATGCCACTTTGTAAATCAGGTGATAAAGATTCACCATCAAACTATAGACCAATATCTTTAATTAGTTACGTTAGAAAAGTTATGGAACACGTGATATTCAAACATAATTTTAATGTTTTGCTTATCAATGATTTAATATTTAAAAACAATCTGGTTTCTTATTTAGTCACTCAACAGTTTACCAACAAATTGATATTTATAATCAAATATGCAAAGTGATTGATGGAAACAAATTTTATAGGTAAATCGAGCTTTTTTCGAAGTTAAAACATGAGAATATTAAATGGGTATTTTCATATCACACCGTATATCAGGCCTCAGACGCCGTAACAGGTCAAGAGCTTTCGATCGAGAGCGTCATATAGGGTGTGATATGAAATTCTTATTTTGATTGTCCGGAAACGTTTGCACGATTTCTAAACAAAAAGCCACTTGCCTCCAGAATTGAAACAAAACAATTATATACAAGTATATAATGTAATTCCAATGGGTCATAAGACCCGTGAGGATACAACAAATGCATATAAACTTGACAGCGATAGTGAAATATATATACAACATTATACCAACAACTAACATAATTAACAGAAAAGTATTCATATGTATAAGGTAACAATTAATACTTTAGCAGTTAATGTTGTTGTTATTTTGCTTTCACCGCAGTATATGCAGAGAAGGTGACTGAACCATCACATTGAATCGCTAATATGTTCATGTACATATTTATATTATTTATATATAATATTAGATTTAACTAACGTGATAAATGGAAAGCTTCTAACTAGTACACAAATGTATATACATAGTTTGTAATAAACAAATATATACAAGTGTACATGTTTTAAAGGGATATAAGAGTAAAAAACGGCAAATATAAATCAAATACTATTCTATTCGGATACTGCGTGGTAGTTGGTTGATGTATACTGAACAGAAAAGAAACGCATACTGGGTATTTCCGATATATATTGTATGTTTAATATGCTACTGCTAATCGAATGCTATAGGGCGACTTTAGGCCTGTCCTTTTGGAAACAACGTTTAAATAGCACCGAACACACCAATGGTTACCCCTTTAAAGTTTCATTATCGACGGAATGCGCATTTGGCTCAAGCAGGTGAGAAAACTTAGGCTTTAAACGTTGCAATATCTTAACATTAAACATAATTCTGAAAAGGCTGGACTTTTTCAAGCCAAACTTAAACATTTATGAATTTCGTATAACAAAGTATACTTTGATTAAAAGGTCTACTACATGACAGAGTTGTCCTTTCTGTAAGTAGTTGTAACATCTTTTTGTACAAAACACGTTGAAATATATCTGGAATATTACGTGGAATTAGGTGTATATAATAGTGTAGTATAGGCATTGTTTGATTATGCGTTTCGTTTTCCTTTCAGTATACTACACTGGTTACGCCCCCCTCACCAAGACACTTATGTTTACATTTTAAAGTGTCTGACGGTTGAATAAAGTTAGAATATTTTACACATGATGTATTCTGTGTATCCTCGATACTGTTTTGTTTTTATTGATTGTTTTATTAAATGTGTAATTTTACATGAAGTGTGTATTTTAAGTCTAAATTCCATACGTTTCACAATTAACTTTATAAATGAAAGTTATATAATATTAAAGTAAGAAGTAACTTACTGACTAACTGATGTTACTTACTCTTGTGTACGTTTATGACTCGTGATTGTATTTTTGAAATTTGATAATACTGTCGCTTCTTTTCTTGATTTACATCTCTCTATTGAAAATGGCGAAATAATTAGTAAAACCATGACAAGAGTGATGATTTTAATTGTGATATTGTTAATTATTCTCACTTAGATGGGGATGTTCCCCGAACTACTTCTTATGGTGTCTATGTTTCTCAACTTATTCATTTTTCTAGAGCTTGTAGTAGTGTTGAGGACTTTAATATTCGTAATATTTGTGTAACTAAAAAACTATTCAAGCAGGGCTACCGTTACCATAAACTTCGGGAAACCTTTGCAAAACTTCATTATCGTAACCCTGATCTACTTTTAAAATATAAAAGTAATTTAAGAACTCTTCTGCGACAAGGACTACCACAACTTGACTTCTTTGGTGATGTGATTTACAAACTTCATAAGATCCTTGGTCATACTCACTTTCATACAGTCTTCATAAAACTTGTTGAAACGTTTATCAAAATAGGTTATGACACTATCATTTTGCAACGCATTTCATGTTTAAGTGGTCGACCCATTTACAGTTCGCCACTATACTTTCCTCTTTAATTGTGCGATGAACGGACAAATTGTGGACCCTATGATGACGTTTACCTAAATCCTCATAGAAAGAAAGCGTTTGATGTTTATCTTAAAGCTTGTCTTATCATACCCTTAACGGGGTATCTCTGTTGCTCTGGCTTTTGCCAAGTCATTGAGTACTTGCGTTGTGGCTGTCTTGGCTTTTGTTTTAATATTATATATACGGGATCATATAAGTGTTTTACATATATTGCCTATTAATCCTGCCTTTTTTGTTAGCGAATACAACCTGGCGGGGATATTTTTATTTACACTGTCCCGCTTTATTGGGATGACATTAGGGTAAGAGAGAAGTTTGGTGCACCCTAGAATCTGGTTTAACCCCCAGCGGCCTTATTTTGCCACTGGCCGTTCCAAGGCGGGAGCCCTATAGTCGACCCTTTTATGCGTGTGATTTCATATCTTGCCTTTTATTAATCCTTGTAGTTTTTGTATGTTTCTGTGCGTCTTTGTCGTTGACTGTGGTCCTTGCATCTGCATTTCCTAGTATACTTTTATATCCACTTTTTATGTATATTTATTTCATTTCAAATGGTAGTCAACATTTTTCACAGGTGTATCGATACGTCATCATCAACATTTTCTGGGTGTTGGTTTAGGCTTTTTTAATACATTCAGTAGTATACATTTTAGTGATACAGACAATGGCTAATCTACCAACATCACCTGAAGTATTCAGCGAAAACATTCATTTAAAGGAAAATATCGACAAGCTAAAACTTTACAAGGAGCGCAGAGAGAATCATCCATCCCTCGCAATCCGTGAAAACGTTGAAGACGATATCGGTAAGAAGCAACACAGAGTGAAACATTCATCACTCACAATCCGTGAAAACGATGAAGACGCAATACTCTCTCGTTTACATGAATCACCAGACAAGATATCATCTAAACAAAAGGTAGGAATTAAAAGGTTAATGGCTAGTTACCTTGCGTATTTACCGGACATGATTTTCTTTTCTTACGGGTTTCACCATTGTTCATCGTCCTAGAGCAAAGAGTTTTCGGCACGGACATGGTTCATTTCAACCTTACAATAGACTGGAGGTGTTTCCAGCATATGATTTATTCTGAAACGTAGACATGTAAAAGTAGATACAAAAGCCGAATAGGAAGTGTAGCATTCAGGGACCACAGTCAACCCAAAACAAGCACAGAAACAAACAGTAATTACAAAGATGACTACAATTCAAGATATGAAATCACAAAACCTAAAAAGGTTGACGATAGGGATTTCAGATTTAAGCACGAGTTTAATCATTTAAATCAAAGGTCAGGCGAGCTTATGCGATGGCTTGGTGTCTGTCGTCATCTTCGTCGTTAGCTCATTCTTATGAATTTCTGTTTGTTTTTATGTCATATATGGAAAACATAGTGTCGGATTTTAATTTGTTTGGCTCATATTGGAAACTTTAAGTGTCTGTACACACAATGGACACACAATGGACGGTGTATCGTCTACACAATTTGGTATTGTAATTTCAAGTTCTATGTTACTGGTCAATTTGATGCAACTGTTCTCCGATCCATAACTCGTAAACTGCTTCAGATAATGGGGAACGTAATGCATGTATGTATCATCAATAGACAGATATGCTATGCACCAAATTCGGGGTCGAATGTTCAAGTTCCTGCAACGTTCATAGTTGGTTCAATTAATTTCTAACCGCTTCAGATAATGGGGTGGGTGTAAAAGGGTGCGCCGTGTACAATATTCAGTATCCAATGTTTATGGCCAAGGTCACTAGTCAAGGTCCTGGAAGTCTCATGTTTGGTCTTTAAGGATATTTAAAATTTTGAAGTGGGCTGAGTCCTTCCTGTAAAGGTGAAAAATACTTTTGACTGTTTTTATGAAATTAGTGATAATAACGCAAAACAAATATATTTCCATTATACAAAATAAAAAACATATATAAGAGCAAATGAAGAGTAAAAAAAGCGTTCTAAAAATGTTATCATTTATGTACAATTTGACCTGAAAGTATTGCAGATTTTGTGCATCCGCCTAGAAATATCCGCAACCTTAAACTAAAAACAAATAGCATCCATATAAGCATCTCAGTCTTATCAAGGCAGTTGAAATCCAAAATTAAGGAAATTGATTTCATTTTGGCCCATATTATAGAGACCGTGTTATACATGTACATGTATTACTTAGCATGCTTAGATCATGCTTGACAAATGAGGTGCCAGGTTGGTAAACAGATGTGTATATTCAATTATCACATAACATGTGAAGTGGGAGTGTAATAACACTATTCAATATTTTCGATATTCCACTAGTGGTATAACATAAGGTTAATGACGTCATGGACGTCAGTTTAATGTACGTTTTCTGACGTAATGTGACGTTATAAGTTATGTAATAAATATAATCTAACATTCGTTCTCATTCATTATTGAATTTATTAAACTCGTTAGCAAAAATGATATAATGCTCGGCAAGAGCCTCGCATTATATCAATAGCATAATATCATTTTGCCAACTCGTTTAATAAATTCAATAATGAATGAGTAAGATGTAACATGTAAGATCCTCTATTTAATTGAATTCAATTGGGGTTTTAAGGAGCACCAACACATGAAAGGTTATATGGCGCCTAACAGGAATGAACATGCCAGGATCATCCTCCGTGTACATCGAGATAAAATATGGACAACGGGCCTAGAACCTTTTCACCCTGAACTGCAGAGTTGCTGCAAATTCTATTGTAGACACTCCATTTACGCTGGAGCCACGTTATAGTTTTTCTCTAGTGATATGAGCGAGATGGCACCTGAAACAATGCAGGGGTCATGATGAAGACCTTTAATGAGCATGAACAAAAAATTATAAAATGAACATGAATTTGGTGGGAGGGTGGGGTTCTACCTCTCTGCCTTTCCCTTCAACGGGATCTGCAGTGGCTCTATTGTTTGCCCCGTAACAAAACGGGGCCCCCGGAATATTCAATTAATAGTATTGTGCTCGACCATGCACAAACTGCAACTATCTAGGCTAAGCTACCTGTAATATTATGTCATGATTATGTCTATACTTCGTGTATTAAATTGCCACCTGCATAATGGTCATTGAAAATTGACTTTGTGAATGTGTTCATGTATAATATTTGTAAAGTTTTAAATCATTGGTATACAAATATATAAAATGGATTTCCAGCTGCCATAGATGTGACTTTAAAGATTACATTGCTATTGATACTATTTAATTTGCATATCTGAAAAAATGGTATTATTTCAATTTTAAATAATTAATAAACTATTGCGTTTTTTCTATTGATTTCTTTCTCTATATATGCTATATATAAAATAAATGATGTACTTGAATTAATGCCCTAACTTGTGCTTAAAATGCATATTGCATCGAAATGGTTTTCATTGTCACAGGTTGGATACCACCAATTAAAATCGCTGAAGTTTCTTAAGACGAAATTACTTGAGCTAATGAGATAAACCTTTATACGGAGTTGAATATCAAGGGAAATAAAATACAGAACATCTTCTATTACGCTGTTGTGCAGATAAGATTACCATGATGGTTGTTAATTCGCATTTAATTGACGGAATACATATGCCGTTTATTTTTAACTGCCATACACCCATGTTAACCTTAGAATGTCCCCATATCATCTTTAAAGGACAATCTTGATTTGTTTAAGACTAGCGGCGTCCAATTAGTTTTTCTACATAACTTGCATACTTGTAATCATTAATATTAATTATTAGAATAATTCAAGGCAAATTGTTTAAACATATTAATGAATAAAACTGAATCTCAAAATTTTTATCTAATTATATGTAAGCAGGTTTAAAATCAAAATAATACTGCACTTATAAATCAAAATAATACTGCACTTATAAATCGAAATAATACTGCATTATAAATCGAAATAATACTGCACTCATAAATCAAAATAATACTGCACTTATCAATCAAAATAATACTGCACTCATAAATCAAAATAATACTGCACTCATAAATCAAAATAATACTGCACTCATAAATCAAAATAATACTGCACTCATAAATCAAATAATACTGCACTCATAAATCAAATAATACTGCACTCATAAATCGAGGTGCTACTTATAACGCTTGATGCAAACTTCACGTGTCACGTGTCCATTTAAATACTGCCGGCTTAAGTGTATAGTTAAAACTTGTATCTTTATTAAATGCTTATATATTTTTTTAGATATCATCGTTTGTGAAATATGTACTGCTGGTATTGGTTGTGGCTGTATTCCTTGCAATCCTTGCATATATGGCGTTTCAACTGAAGGAGAACAGGTAAATACGGGTTCTGTTTATGCATACATTATGCTGCTCTATGTACAGGTGTACCGAGATCAGTTGGCAATGTTTACACAATCGAAACAGATAAACAAACAAAGGTTAATTTGTTTTTACCCGATATAAATTTAAAAGGGCTCAATATCAATAATAGTATGTTCTAAAAATTGTAACGGTCAATGATTTCGGACGAACCGTTCATTACTTACACGGTTTTTACACAACTTTATAGGTTTATTATGTCGGATGTTTACACAATTTATGACGTCACTAAGATTTAGCCCAGATATATCCCTATAAAAGCGTTTTATTGCTTTACTACTTCCATTACTTTTAAGTTAAAGCGTCGGCATGTGTAACACAAGTTGAAATGTTTTTTTCTTGGGCCTCGGGTTCGCAACCCATTAAAATCTCTGGTTTTTATGTGCATTTTTAAATTCGGAGTTAATAGTTTGTAGTAGCAAATGGGTCTCTTTAACTGTAAACAAACCGACGCCATCGTGTTTCCTAAAAATAGAAATGCACGTGGTATGAAATAGGTCACGCGGCTCCCAGTTTCAGAGATCCTTTATCAGAATAAAAACTCTTCAATAACAGTACGGCATGCTATTAAGCTAATTAGGCTCAGTAGGAGTGGCTTGTCCAGTGAGTACTGTTTCTCAATCAACACAGGTGATATATGACTTCAGTGTAATGAAATATTAGATGGAGAATACGAGTGAATTAAAACCCGTATATCTTTTTAAATAGTTATCCTATAGTATTGAATTTACACTGTCTGAAAGATCACACATTCAGCTATACTTTTGTCGCGGGGCATACTATGTTTCATACGACAATAAAATGTTTTATAACTGGCATTTAAAGGGACTGTCGTTCGCAGACTAGTTTTCATTAATAAAACACAATGCTTTAACGTAGTATCTCTGAAATAACGTGTGTTTATTTGAATGAATTATTGAAGAAATGTGATTTTAGATAATTCAGTATTACAAGTCTGTACATGTTCATTATATGTATGAAGATGTGTATGCACGTTTAAACCTGAAGATTCATGCATTTTCTCATTTAGATCTATCACTTGAATCATGATTTTGGGACAAAAACGTCGAGTTATGCACATTGTACCTGTACACATGTAGAGTAATAATTTACAGGGAAAAAAGGTTTGCCACACTAGCGGCTGGAACTATAGAATACTTATAGTATCGATGTACACTACATACATAAATATATACGGACATTTGCCTAGTCGATGAAATAATAACAACACACTATTGATTTAACTTTTGTTATTCTAAAATGTATACACAGCGTAGCAAACATATATAAAGTTTACAGTAATTGTTTAAATTGACTGCACGTAGAAATCAGCCAATCTCTCGACACTTTGTAGGGTTGAAACTCGTTTCTGTTTGTATTTTTGAGCAGTACCGGTACGCAGGTGTAACTAGATATAATTGGCACCACAAATATTCTCCATAGAGTACACCCACATGATATATTTCCACCAATCTCGCAATAACAAAAATTGTTCTCCACTAGTGTCCACAGAGTCTGATTTAAACGAACTAGAATAGGTCCGGTCTGCCATCTTTTTGCAGAATAATTGTTTCTTTGTCAATGTCATTGTTGTTGCTTGTATCCGGTGTGTCGTTATCACTACTCGATTTCTTATAAGGCGTACACGATTTGCACGATCCAAATGCATCTATAATGACTTGCTTGTCAGTCGGTGTATCCGCTCTATTTTCAACTAGCACATACGAGTAAGGTTTAGCCGTTGTGTCGTTATATAGTTGCATGAATGAGGGCTTCTTTTTGACAAAGATTATGTCAGCCATGATTCCAATCTGCCTTCGATCTGCGGGGCATCCGAAGAGCGCCATGTATTGGGCATTTCGGCTGATACTGGTATTGTGTTTGCCTTTTGGAAATGCTTTCTGTAAAATTAGAATGACGCTCGTGGTTCGGTGTCTCCCTTGCGCAAACAATTTGGAAATGATGGAACTGTCCACCGCGAGATCCATAAGATCATCCAGTACGACGATGTTGTTATACACAGTGTCAAGATCGCTCAGGTCAGACTGAAATTCGGGTACGCCTTCTCTAAAGTAAATGTCTTTTCCTAATGAGCTCTTCATCTCCCTATACATATCTTGCCATTGTCCGTAAAACCAATATATACTGCGTCGCTTTCCAGGATCCTCGTAGTGGATGTCGTCTTGTTCCAGTATTTATCTGTCGAAGTAACTTTTTCCGCTCATACTAGGCCCAACCACTAAGAGAGAGAACATGTGCCGAAATTTAAAATTCGGATACAGCTTTCGGACGTATTCTACTATTGATTTGGATGAACGTGTCTTTCGTGTATATCATATTGTACCTGCACGGCTTTTCAGCTTTTTCTTTTAATCGCCCGGTAAAGTCTCGGGTCGTCCTCAAACCAGGTTGATGCTTGGACCGTTTTAACCAAGATGACCTCTGAGCGCTATTCAGCTTATGGACGTTCCTGAGATGAGTATGCATGGTCTCCCGCAAATGGGACACGACCTTGCGTATCTATATGTCATGTTGAAAGTGTATGACAACATATGTTCTAAAACTGCCCCATCAAGGTACTCTTACGTTCTGTATGCTGTATGGGTGCTTCTATGGTGCTGCAGGGGTGCTGTAGTGGTGCTGCAGGGGTGCTTCTATGGTGCTGCAGGTGTGCTGCTGGGGTGCTGTAGTGATGTTGCAGGGGTGCCTTTAAGGTGCTGTAGTGGTGCTGTAGGGGTGCTTCTAAGGTGCTGTGAAAGTTACCTTATGGTGCTGTTTTGGTTGTTGGTGGTAGTGATGGTTGTTGTAATTGTTGGTGTGGGGGTTGTGGTTATTTAAACTATTTAAAAAGATATATGGGTTTTAATTCACTCGTATTCTCCGTCTAATATTTCATTACACTGAAGTCATATATCACCTGTGTTTATTGAGAAACAGTACACACTGGATAAGTCACTCCTACTGAGCCTAATTTGCTTAATAGCATGCCGTACTGTTATTGAAGATTTTATATTCTGATAAAGGATCTCTGAAACTGGGAGACGCGTGACATACTTTATACCACGTGCGTTTTAATTTTAGAAAACAAAATGGCGTCGGTTTGTTTACAGTTAAAGAGACCCATTTACTACTGTTTGTATATATTTCCACAGACCTAATAACAAATAGATTGGACATTACGAAAATTATCTAAATTTATTAATATGTCTGTGATATTTCTTATTTATAATTGTATTTGCTTTATTTTTTTTGTTCATTGCAAAATAAACATTTCAATCGAGCATTATAAAATACACTATACAGAGTACAAATTCACAACAGAAAATTACTCTACAGCGGTAACAGTAGATTCGTCGGCAGTGTCGATGGTGTCTTGAAATTCACGAGGACAATTTAATAATGAAAACAAGAAAACTCCACCCTCCCAACCACCAAAAAAACACCCGGTTTCAATGTGGTTCGAACTTCTGACCAACAAGCCTCATCATTCATCGTATTATTATATTTGCGCTATATACCGCGCGGCTGATTGGGAAGTTATTGCACAGGATGACATAATTGACAGAAGAAACTATTGTGAACTGTTGTTGACTGTTTACGTTTAGGAAAAACATAAACATTGCCGATTGATCTCGGTACGCCAGTAATTGGGTGCAATAAAGGATGGTTGCATTTATATGATATCATATATATGACTGATCGGAATTAGTTTGCAGAATATATAGCACTCACCTGGTACATGTATCTTTAATAGGCGTATGTACTAAGGCAGATAATAAACATTGCATTTTAAAAAGGGCATGCCCTGATCTGATCAAGTTCATGTATGAACACTTGATGTCTAAATAAACTATTAAAACAAAACAAAAACAAAATTATTTAAAACAACTGTAAAAACATTTTTTCCACAAATAGGAATTATTTATACATGCATCGAGATAAGTTTACATGCATATATAAATGGAGATGATACACATACCGATGAAACGCCCAAAAGGGAATACTCAAATTGTACGAGAAAACTGTGCTACCGAGAACAAATCGAACGACGCCATTGTGACTTACATGCTGTTCCGCAATCGTGAACGCTCGTCCAATCCCGTCATTTCTCGGGATCCCGCCTAGTGTGTATCACGGCGCTTCGGTATGTTCGAAATCTTGACATAATGTTAGCCGGAAGGCAACGGCACAGAAAATAGTGCACTGTTGCTAAGCTGTTGCTACATAAACAATATGGACGCTTGCCACACGTGTTGATGTATGATTTGCGTTGCATGTTTGTTATTTACAATACAGATGAAGGTTTTATCACTGCTTTCACGTAAATAAACTATAGATGGAGCAATAGGCTAAATGACATTGCAAACTGTTGAAGATAACTTTGATTTTGAACAAAAAATAGTTTTGGCGGGAATCTGACGCGCGTCACGCTAGTATGACGTAACCGATATGGAAACCATTCTCGCCCTCGAGCGATACTAGTATCATCTCTCGTGTTTGATCGCTTGGAATTATGGGGGGAAAAGTAGTCCGGTCAGGTGATTTGCATATATATATCTAGGGACCAAAATCCAGGTTTTAGGACCCAATCTAGACACGCCGGACAAAAGCACCAAACTTCCCTCAAATGTGTTTTATATTTCTATGTATTTTTAAAAGGGTCTCCAAAGGTTCGCGAATACCAAAATGTATTAGGATTATATGCACACCGAATTACCGCACCGCGGACGAAGTCCTAACAAATGAGGAGGGCACCTGCCGAATATCAGTGATGAATTTGAAATATTCGAAATGACTAAAACTAAAACCGACGCCATTTTTTTACACCCGAAATTGGGCGCGCTACGTCGGCGAGCACTACGGGTACCTATGGAGTCTAACAACACGCGTACAGTGTTTCATACCGTAGATTATGTAAAAACTAATACCTTACCGGACGAAATAACGTCCCATTATGTGTCAACACGTTGCAGTGTTGGTGACTGACAGGTCACCGTGACATAACTTGACACGTGAAATTGACATGTTGTTGCAAGTTGGATTTGGGATTATTGTCTGCTGCTGGAGGTCCATGATCAAGGTATTTGTTTTGTCATTAAAATGTGTTTGTTAATAAACAGTACACACCCCTTTTAGATCGTGCATATTTAGACATTGGCCAAATACATTGCCTAAAAAAGTAGTGTATAGTGTATAATAGAAAGTTCATAATCACTATAAGTGTTTTTCGTGTACTCCGATCTTTCCAGTAACTGGATGTACTGTAAACTGTAGAACGTTTCGTGGAATAAAACAATTGCTAGTAGAAATGCTATCAATGTCCCCCGCACCCCGCCCCACCCCGCCCCCACCCAAGTACGGTAGATGGGGGTGTGGGGGTAGATGGAGCTTGCATACCGAAAACAAGGAGGGGGTAAGAAAACCCCTCCACCCCCACCCCTCAGATGCATGAATGTAAATAGTTAGCGTTGTCTCTATATCGTTATGTTATCCCCATTTTCTCGCACATTCGTGAACACATAACCCGATACAACTACCATTGAAACATTATGTAATCTGCCATAGACATTTGACTGAAATCGGTCAGATTCATATTTATGTACAGTAAAGTTTTGAGGCAAGGAAGTGATTTTGAGTTTACATTTATTTACATTCTGTTGCGAAAAAAACAACGCAATTTCGAGAAAGTACATTTCACTTAAGATCTCACTACACACTTAGCTCCCTTGTATGTGACTGTAGGATGATTCTTACACCATAAAAAGTAGAGGTGTGTTCTTCGGTTTGAGATATTTTTAATAATTGGCCATGGATATTTTCTTTTCCTGTTGCAGGTGAGAAAACAATAGTGTGAGATTGGATGAACAGCGATTAGACGACACTGACAGCAAAATGTGACACATTTGTGGGTGCTCAAAATGAGTATGAATTTAGGTGCAAACTGTTTAGTGAAAGCCGAAAAGAGTACCTTGCCTGACACCACTCCTATTTAAAAAAAAAAAAACTGGGCTATGTACCAGATTTTATGGATTTTTATGAGCAGCAATAACTGTATTTTACCAAAAAAATACTTTTAGACTTTAAAGGTTTGATTTAGAATGGAAAATTGGACTTTATTCCCTATGGCCAACACAGTAAAATCGAAGTGTGTAGTGAGACCTTGAAGATCTCACTACACACTTAGCTCCCTTGTATGTGACTGTAGGATGATTCTTACACCATAAAAAGTAGAGGTGTGTTCTTCGGTTTGAGATATTTTTAATAATTGGCCATGGATATTTTCTTTTCCTGTTGCAGGTGAGAAAACAATAGTGTGAGATTGGATGAACAGCGATTAGACGACACTGACAGCAAAATGTGACACATTTGTGGGTGCTCAAAATGAGTATGAATTTAGGTGCAAACTGTTTAGTGAAAGCCGAAAAGAGTACCTTGCCTGACACCACTCCTATTTAAAAAAAAAAAAACTGGGCTATGTACCAGATTTTATGGATTTTTATGAGCAGCAATAACTGTATTTTACCAAAAAAATACTTTTAGACTTTAAAGGTTTGATTTAGAATGGGAAATTGGACTTTATTCCCTATGGCCAACACAGTAAAATCGAAGTGTGTAGTGAGACCTTAACAGAAACAATCAGCCAGACGCTTTCAGTACAGCTTTCATTGACACAGATCAATATTTCTGAGTTTGATGTTTTCAACTGTGTAAAAAAGTTGAATTGAACATTTTATGATGAATTGCAATGAACTTTAGTTGGATTTGGCCATAAATTAGTGATTTTGCACATGAAAATGGACCATACTTTGATCAACATGGATTATTTTGTGTATGCTGTTTGTAGTGAACTCCCAAACCACTTCCGTAATGTCGATATGGATTCCAGGCGATGAAACATCCTGATGAAACGCAATATAAATGTTGTCAGTGCATATTTCAGTGCATACACATGTACATGCAGTATCTCAACTATTCCGCGAAAGATGGATATTCGATTGTATTTGCCAAAAAATGTTTGTGCTTGCGAGTCGATAAATTGTTTCTGGAAGTTTAGTTCTCGTCTCTGTTGCAGTGTTGGGTTCAAATGGATACAATATACCGACACTATGCCAGGGACATGTTCACGGAAAGCAGCTTCATATGAAATCTAACAGGTATGTGTTTGTATAGAAAATTATTTATTTCAGCTATTGACAATATTAGAAAAATACCCCACCCACTTATGCAGTGCAACAAATTTCAAAACCGCTGTTCGGTGTGTCTTATTTGTCGAGAATGTTCATCAAATATGTTTATTAACTTAGTCGCTCTTCCTTGTTTGCTTTGAAGTTGCGTGACAACCTTTTTCGAACCGCTGTGTCTTTTGGGAAGATTTGTCGTTTGCAGTTGCACATTTGTCGAGACACAAAACTGTTTCATGCTTGGTGTTAGCTGAATGAGGCGTTCCAGCTTTTAGCGTATTCATCTCATTTCTTGTATTCCATTTGTACGCAGGCAATTTGTTCTCTCGTGATATTTGTTCATGCGCATTTCATACAAATTTCGCGTCATGTCAAATAAAAAACATCTAATATATTGTGTGTCTGTTTATATATAGGAAAAAAAAATCCAGACAAAACTTTAATGTACTGTTACATTCTTCATCGTCTCTTTTTACGTAAATTAAAAAATGGCGTTAAAAGTGTTTTCGGTTCTGAATTCTGATTATAAATGTTATTTTGCACTAAGAAATAAAGCTGTGCTAATATATGTTTGAATAAAAAAAATGTACGCGAATTACATCATTGAAATTCAAGTGAATTTCGCGTCATAATAAAACATTAAATTCTGGTTCTATCATTATTCACGGTAAAGATTGCCCGTGTCGCCTAGACTTTTTTTTTCCGCAGATCTGTACTGAATTTATTTTTGGCATGTTACGTGTTGTGCTGCATTATGTATAGTAATATGCTGCTATCTTTTTCGCTCTGATCCGAATGGTTTGCATTCAATTTTCACTGCTTTGAGTAGGTGTACAGTGTCGTCTGGAGAAACACTGCAGTCGGTCGCAAGCAGTTGATCACTGATTTTCTGACTGTGACTGACTGACTGACTGACTGACTGACTGACTGACTGTGACTGACTCTGACTGACTGACTGACTGACTGTAATTTAAGATGAATTCAACAACTACGTATGAAGTGCATGCAATGCGGTTCAATGCGATTAATTAACAGTTTCGATATAACATAGAATTGACAGACATTTGTATGAAATATACCGATTGTTATAATTTCATAGATTTTTAAGATAAGCGCTGTTCATGTACATTTGGTAGCGTTATCTGTATTGTGATAATTTCTTGAAAACTAATCTGCATGCCGGTGGTTTTCGGTTGTTTTTCTGCTTTTAGCAAGTTGTGGTGTCATTTAGTGTTTCCTAGTTAACTCCCCTGCTGGTTTTATGTATTTGTTCGCCTTTCAAATCACTGTTGGGTATATTTTCTGATTTTTTCCCTACATTTTGTTTTATAAAATGGCTAGGTTTTCAAATAGTAATATTTAGTAACATTATTATCAATATTGTAATCATGTGCTAAGTAAAAGCCATTTCATCTTTTTATACAGGAAGCTGGTAGAAGATGCCAATTTGAGAGTAGAAGGGAGGGCTTGTTTTATTGGAGCCATGCCTGTGATGACATCAACTTGAATGGCCTTTAATGACATTGTAGGACAGGTAATATAATAAACTATTTTTGACTAGAAAATAAGTCTAACCACTACTTCTGTTTCAGAAAGCATCATTTAAAAAAATAAATAAAAAAAAAATAAAAAAATTCATATATGGGCATAGGTGAACAATTAATAAATTAAGAAACACTGCCTGAAAGACAAACATCACACTTTTTTTATATTATATACATATCCAACACAAATCCTACAGAATTTAAGAACACAATCTCTTAGAATACAAAAGTTACTGAATAATTTCTACTCTTGATTCAGATTAAAATTCCTGATTTTTTCGCTCCATGAATATGGCACGAAGCAAATTGATGCATGTTGCATTTTGAGCCGTAAACTCATGTAATCTATGACAAAAGTATCTATAAACTATTTGTTTTGTTATGTAGTCACCTATAGTTGTTGCGGGTATGATTTTGAAGACATGCACACACATGAGCCCCCCTTGAAAGCCTTTAAGGCGGTGTAGCTACTACGCTTGCCTCCAGTGTGTCTCAAAAGAAATGACTATTCCATGGGCTGGAAATATGCTGTGAAAGTGGAACAATGTTTTTAATGGATCTCCAGTTGGTCTACATTATATTTTACATGTATAATGAATGATGAGAGATGTTTTTATTACATTAACAGTGTTATTGAGCACAAGCAGTATTCATGCTTTATTCAATTTAGTTATTTTATCTTTTCTTTTTTAAATATGTTACATTATGTATAACAAAGGATAAACTTTGTCTGTTTGATCATTGACATTGGATTGATGTTGTTTTCAGAGAGGTCTCAAATGTGAATCGTGCCCTTGAGCAGCTCTAAGGGAATTGATACTGACGACTTCAGAATGTCAAGCCGTATTAAATGCCATTGGATCATATGGAGGTAAGAGCCTTTTTAAAAATTGTTTGCACTTGTGTAGTTCTTTAAATGGAGCTTATGTTATGCTTGCACGGTGCTGTTCAAAGTTAGAGTAAAAATATTCAGTGATAGTGCAGCGTGATTGTCATATGAGCTCGTGTAAACTACATGTACTGGATACATGCGAAAACAAGTTGTGTTAAAGGGACACTAGGCAGTCTTTTTTTGTTTAAAACTTCTGGAGTTCGGTTAATTTTTCTGCATAGTTTGCATTTGTGCATCATTAATATTATTTATTAGAATAGTTCAGAAGAAATTGTTTTACACATTACTTACTGATGATAATAGTGCACCTATAATAATTTATTTAACTTTTAATGCAAGCAGGTTTAAATTTAACATGTTACCAGGTTAACAAATGGAGATGCTAATGTTAAAGCTTGATACATACTTCAAGATTGCCGTGTGTCCCTTTAACATCATCTAATTGGTCTATGTGATGGGTCCTCAATTTATTAAAGGGACACAGAGCAAATTTCAAATATTGTGTCTGTTTTACACATTTTCACATCAGAACAGACCACACATCTACAAAAGTGTCTTCTCAACTGCCCTATTTAATCATGTTTTATTTCTAAAACTAGCGGCATCACCAGGTTTTGAGAGAGAAAATAAATAGTTGTATATTAATGTTTTCTCCCCATGTAAAATGACCTTACTAAGTCATTAAAGTAAAATATCCTATGAACAAAACGTGTAAAATTTAACAATTTTAGATTTTTGGCCAGACTTGTATTTTATTCCCCTTCTAGTAAAAATGGCTTATAGAACATTGCACCCTCTGTCAGATTTAACTTTCCTTATAATAGATTATTGCTGTACTGTTGGGTGAAACATACATTAAAATGGTTCTATAATCATGTCAGTTCAATCATATACTCGTATGATACACAATATAATATGTATTGACCCTTTACTTGATGTGCCATTTACTCAGTTTTGGTCAAGGGACGTTTATAGCATATCGGCTTTGAATCCAGTGAACACGGATTCAATTCTTACTGGCGCCACTGGGTTACTTCGATGTGTCCTGCTAGCCTCGTTCGTCTGATGGGAACGTAAACCGGGTGGTCCTGTGTATCGGAGTCTGTCCTCCCTCCAAGCACGTTAAAGAACCATAGGTATCTAATCGGTAGTAAGCGTAGGGCAGGGTTCCTGGATGCCTATGTATCTTTCCTCCTCTCTTTCGGGCGGTTCGAAATAACCTAAACAACGTGTTGATGAGGCGTTAAACAATAATTGAATTTTAAACTGTCCCATTCCCCTAAATATGCCCTAGATCCCTCTCGCAACACCTGATTCAAATTGAATACTCTGCTCGACTTATATTAACTTTTTATTCTATGTCTTTCTTTTCTTTCAGTCTGCACGTCATGTGGAAGAAGACTCCATGTACACCACTGGCCAGAGTCAATGCTGAAGTTTATGTTCGCTCAATTATTTGCTTAATAAAGTATACATATGAACTAAAATATTGTCTTTATAATTATGTCTTCCACCACAAAGTGGTAGGTGAGACAGATTAGATTTGGCCTTTTTGTTCGTCTGTCACAAATCTTGTCTGCGCTACTTGTTGGATTTTGACGAAACTTTGTACAAACTCTTTATTACTTTCTCTGAAGCTAATTTCATAAAACTTCATACTTTAAATGCCTTTGGTGAAATGATAATCCCTGTTTATTTTGAAGTCAGTAGTTGAAAGGTCCGTTACCATGACCGGAAAATGAAAAGTATTGCCCACACAGTTTTTCCTCTTACCTAAAGCAAATTTCATGAAACTTCATTGTTGGACAGTGGAAAGAGGATGATCGTTTGATTTTTAGGTAAAAGGTCAAGTTCCCTGCAGACATCCACTATCCAAGGATAAGCATATGTTACAACACACATGTCATAATATTAATGGTATAATATATGAATATTTTCTTGCACAATGTTGAATCCAGTAAAACAAGTGGTTTTGTTCACCGATACTGTCGCCTGTGAACCAAACCACTTGTTGTTAAATTACAGGATTCAACAGTGTGTAAGACATATTCCGATCATCCATTTTTTTTTTAAATCATAAATTAAAAAATATATATATTAAAACAAACAAAACATGCTATTTGATGAAAACAGACGTATTTAAATTTTCAAAATAGCAATATTCGCAGAATATAGTAGATTTCAACTGCTGAAAACAAACATGTATTTTTTTTCCAGGCAATAATACTTCTATGAATATAGTATATATGTTCAGGGAAATGTTTAATATGTCTGTTTTCAAATACTACAAATCGTAACGCACCGCACATGTATATTCAGTATTTACTTTCAATATAGTAGTGAGTATGATTGCGTTCTGGGACCATATAAATATAAAAGAATAATATATATAAATAAATATATATATAACTATATATGCCCTATAAATATAAACGACCCGCACTTTTTGGATTCACGCGTACAGTGTTTCACAACACCACACATCTGGCAAGTGCTCCATTGACACAATGTCATGTCCACGTTTATGTTATGAAATCTTCGAGTCTACACATAATCATGTTTGTTACCGACAGTAGCATGTATGTTACTCGTCAGTCATTTATTTACTTGGTTAAAGGGACACATACCAATCTTGCTTTCTTTAAAACTCGAGTCGCCCCCTCAGTTTTAAACGAACAGTTAAAAGAATATACTTCTTTCTGCCTGTTAAACTTATATTAGTTTATCGCTTTTTCGGGTTTCGAAAATTAACTCTGCAACGTATGTTGCCGCCATCATGATTTCATTTTCCGATATACCGTTGCAACATTGTTTGTTAAAATAAATTGGCCACTCTGACATAAACCCAAAGCATGTATAGACAAAAAATTTAGTGTAAAATACATGAACACATACATTTTAAATATATGTGTTTACATAACGAAATTATATAATTGTTTCTGTAGCCGGTCGTCTTTCCTTAATGAATAAGGTCGGACGCTCCTGTTACTTAATTAGTACTTGTCTCCGTTTATTGAAATTCTACATATATACAGAGGAGAGATGTATCTATATGATTTTGTTATTATGCTCGCTTCTAAAATGACGAAATAAATCGATTTGAATAAAAGGCGCATTCTCAGCAATACACAACGTATTGTGTGTACGGGTTGGAGGGGGGAAACCCACGGGGTTGGAGGGATACTACCGTAATGTTGCTCTCATAAATACTGTTAACATACTACATCAATAATATAACAACTACTGAACAATGCTGACATCGATTTATCTTTATAAATGAATTCATAATTCCACAATTTTATTCCGTGCGAAGATCGATTTGGAACGTCGATTCGGCGTATTTAAACAATTACGGTGTACTTTGTTAATTTTCGGGGGAAAAAAGTACTTGCCTCCGATTTTTTTTATATTTTACATATCTACAGAGGAAAGATGTATTTACGCGTACATGCTTTTGTTTTTTTCTCTCGCTTCTAAAATGATGAAATAAATCGAATTTGATTAAAACTGTGCATTAGCAGCCTAATCAATACGGTATGGAGGGTGGTGGGGGTGGAATGAGGGGCGGGGCTGCAGGGATACTACCGTAATGGTGTCCTTGAGAAAAACGGTGAACATTCTACTCTAATAATTTATTAAATACAGAACAATGTTGAAATCAATATATCTCTTAAAAAGGATTTCATAATTTCATGGTTTTATATCCCGCGTGTACATTAACTTCGAAAGGCGATTGTTCATATTTTAGCGAATACGGTGTACTATGTTAATTTTGGGGAAAAAAAAGTACTTTTTTCTGATTGACTTTAAATTTTGGGTTTTAATAGTAGACATGTCAATGAACACTTTCGTGAAAAAAAAATCATTCTCGCTGTTAAAACTTATTTTTTTTGCATTTTTTTCGGATTCAGAAAATTAGCACTGCAACATATATTTTCACAATCCTCATTTCCTTTCCCGACGTACCGTTACAATTTTGTTTGTTAAAACCTATTCTGAGCACTCCGGCATAAACCAAAAGCATGGATAGATCAGAAATTTAATCTGGAATGCATGGATACATACATTTGAAATATATGTATTGAAATAATGGAATTATTTCATTTATTGTGTACCCGGTCGCGTCTGTAAATGTATATGCATTATGCCGTCTTTGAGTCCGTGGGTCATGTTAGTTAATTTAGGGGAAAAAAAAGTACTTGTCTCCGATTTCATTAAAAATTTGCATATGGACAGAGGAAAGATTTATCTACGCGTACATGCATTTGTTTTTATTCTCGCTTCTAAAATGACAAAATAAATCGATTTTGATTTAAAAGCGCATTTTTGTCAATTTAAACCTTAAAACAACCTAAATTCATCCCTTTGAAAAATACCTTTAACTATTAATGGGAATTACACGAAGTGTACACCAATTCTGTTCGACCAATGTAGTTTGTGAATATTATTACTTTAACAACGATCTGTGATGGTGTTTTGTTATAATCACAGTTTATAAATAAGAGGTGAAGAAATCTGACCAGTGACAATTTTCCCGATAATGTCATTTTGTTATCGATTTTATCACGTGACCTTGTTTGATAAATATTCATACGCCATAGGGCTGGCGTTCCTACTGGTATGTATGGAAACCTGCCTATTACATTCGAGTCATGCTGCGAAGCAGTGTATGAGATGTTGCGAATGGCTGTTCCGATACGAGAATAATGTCATGTAATATGGTCATTTTCCATGCTATAAATAGGCTGTGTGAACAGTGTACACGCTGTAAACTGTGTCCACTGTATGAATAGGCTGGTCTAGGCTGTGTAAGCCATCAGTTTTTATTTAATCTAATACATTGTAATAATTACATTCGTAGTTTACTTGCCTTCGCTAACCCCTCCAAAATGTGTTGTATTAATTAAATGTTTCTCTATTAATAAGTTAAATAAGGTTATTTTAACCTTTTGGTAAACCATCCACTAGAGCGCTCAGAAGTTTAAATCATTCATTTAACCCTTAATCCGCTAAGCAAGACTATAATAGCTTTTGCGTCCATTGTAAACCCAAATCAGCCTGCGAATAACTCTTAATGGTCTTAATTCAAACAAAGAATAGTCCATTATATATATGTAGCGGGTTAAGGGTTAAGCAAAAAGGAGTAATATAATTACCGACCCGCTTAGTGCTTGTTATACCATGGTGTTTCCAGGTGTGCAGCTGAGGTAATGTTTTGGTGTTTAATAATTAGTCACGTGAATACGTAGTTACTTCCCAATCTATATGATATGCTAAATGTGGCGTGTGTGCTTCTCTACGTGTTTAATTGCAGTGATAGAACAGCATCATTGGCTTCAAGTTCGTCACCGGAAGCATTAGTTGGTGATAGTGCTGGAAGTGCTGGAAATCCACTCATCGGTAACTTCAATTTAGGTCAGTATGATTGGTTATTGGTTTATATTGTTTAAAGGCACACATATAATCGAGACTTTCTCTGAACGATGTCAGCAATAAATAAAGCATAAATATACTATTAAAGGGGAGGATGCCTTATTCTCAAACTAGTTTTTATTTAAAACAGCTCTAAAACATTTTTTACTGCAAATAAGTGCAAAATCATCAATGAACAAGCACAGTAATACATATTACCCTCTTTTTTATTTATTGTGTATACAATTACTGATTTAATTTGCTTTAATCGAGTGTTAATCAATATGTTATATATGGTAAACGGGCTTAACGATGTCAACTTTCCAAGATGGCTGCCTCCATGGTTCTTTGTAAGTTGTTAATAAGTCATATCTTCACATTTAGCATTGTGTGAGAACAGTGCAACATATACATATATGAAGCAGGCAATACATTAAGGCAAAACACACACAAATGTATATTACACTACATGGAATAATACAGGACACATTAATATCATAAAGTTCATGCTAATGACATTTGTTTTCTATATTTAACCCCGTATCCAATCTTTCAAAAACAACACATGTTGTAATTGTCTGTAGGATATCATGGATCTCATCTGTACGTTTAGGCCTCTGACCAGCGTTCTAAGAGTTTATCAACATTATTATTAAATAGTTTAGTTTAAACATATTTATTTTACATCGATTGCGAAACAAGTTCTTGCAACTTAGATTAATCACTCTCGATGGCTTCCTGGGTAGAACCAGTACTAAGCAATGTGGTCTAATTATCTTGCTCAATGATAAATAACGTGGCCGCAGAGAGGATCGAACCCACGACCTCTCGATCTGGAGTTCGGCGCTCTACCAATGGACCATGCACTCCACCATGCACTCTATTATTAAATAGGATTATCTAAGGGAAGTAACTCCGATATACACTTTAATATCCATATTATTCATTTGCTCAAATATAAAGTGTATAAACTATGGCGTTTGTATCGCCTGTATAGCATGGCAGACACTTAAGTATCACTTCCGCTGTCCGTAGTTGTCGGCGTCGTCGCCGTTGATGTCATCATCGGCGTCACATTTTCGTTTCCGTTCAATAACTTGTATTCTAACACGACCTCCGCAGTCTTTCATATACACAAAGAAGAGAGACAGCTGTATGTTATACTACGATAAAATACAGCTGTTCCATTAATTCCCCGCGTATATTTCATCCGTTGGAAGCGCCAAGTTACATGACGTCACTTGGTAAATATACGTCACGAAGACAAACTCAACAGTAATTTTAATGAAATGTTAATTACAACAAACGTGCCATGCTCCCAAACCGTGCACACACCCGATATAAACCCATCATATGTATCAGTACATATAACATTAATAAGCATCTTGAACAAGGTGAGAACGTATGACGTCATACAGAGCAAGCTATATGACGTAAGCAATGACTTAATTGTTTGTCACGTGACTACTAGTGTATTGAAAAGCAGAATTTTGAATACGGGGGCGCCCAATGGAACAGCCTGTAAACGTAGCAGCCTGATTACCTTGACCTCCGAGATAATATATAGTGGACTGTGCCCCAACAATAGCGTAAACAATGGCGTTATTGTTGTGTTAGAATCGAAATAATAAATACGTACCTGTATTTTATCGGTGAATAAAATACAGTTAGTCGTTCGGAACTCCTAGCTATATTTTATTCACCGATAAAACACAGGTACATATTTATTATTTCTTAAATAAAAAGGATTTCACCCACCGTCTATACATTTTATAATACGTTTGTGTATGACTTTTATTGCTTTTAGGGTCAGTAGGTCAAGGTTCACGGGCAGTGTGAACTCGTTTCCACCCAATAACCTGTAAAAGATTGCGTCTACAGTCATCAAACTGTATAACATCATTGTCCTTGATGGCAGGATGACTCCTTATTGATTTTGGGGTCATAATGTCAAATGTCAAGGGCACTGATAAGCACAAGGCATGCGTCACAAGTATTCTGGAAAAAACCTCTAGTTTAAATTACTGTCACGTTTGTAGTTAGGTAAGATAATTGTGATAGTTAGACACATTAGGATGCTTAAAATTCTACTGCAGTTGGGAGGAAAATCGTAAGCATGGATCCATATTCCACAAGGTCAGGATCTGGATTTAGCCAGGTTTTACGGCGCTCTATTACATATAGGATATTAAACTAGTTCCCATTCCATATAAAAATTATGAATTTTAACGAGCTTTAATTTGCATATAAAACACAATGTTCGAACAAGAAATGCATTCATGTAGACAGTATGAAAGCAACCAAGCACACCCATTATACGCTGATCAATGGTGGTGTGGGCATCAGAATTAGAGGAGACCCTTTAAAATCTTAAAAGGAAAAGACAGACTATGAAATATTATAGTATCTGATAATGTAAAGGGACTGGGGTGACTGGGACAGTATGAGGTAATGTAATTAATTTAGAAAAAGTCCTTATTATGCCATTCAAAATATAAATATATTTAATTACTACTATAACATGTTTGATAAACGTTTCAGCTTTATGTTATTAATAATTTATCGGGTTAAAGAAGAAAACATAAGATAACTTGTTATACTTTCGTTTTGATGAGTAAAAATATGTAAAGCACATTTTATTAATGTCGTGTGTATGCGAACAGCATTATTTAAATCAATATCTATAAATTATACAACATAAATTATTCGATAAACAAAAATAAGTATATAAGTCGAACAGGAAATTCAGCTTTCACAGAACACATTAAACCCCAAAACACGCAAAAAAGACAAATATGAATGGCAATGTTAATAAGGAATAAAGGCATATGACGTCACAAACACAAAAAGGGTTGACCAGCTAAAACAAGAACCGTATTTTAGTTCATTTGCACATCTAATGTAAAACTAAAACACATGTTCATGGTTGTTGTATTCTAATTTGGTAAGTCCCTTTAAAGTTAAAATGTCTTAAGAAGCAATGTCTTTGCAAAAGTAAATATGTTCAGTTATTCGCATTGATGTACTATTGACATTTATATATAGCATCACATGTATTATGTTATCGATGGTATCGCGCCTTAAGTTTCATATTTCTGTTTCGACTATACATGTCTTATGTAACTCCTTTTTTGTTTATATTGCAGATGTACGTTTCCCTTTAAAAGAGTGCCAAGTCTCTAAATTCACGCAAACATTTCCTGACATTGACTACGCAATGTTAGGTTATAACGTGTTACGGGGGTATCCCCTCGCTGTTGGTCATGACCCTGGGTTTACATACCCCGTATTTGTTGCCGACTACTTTGCTGGTGGTCAAACAGCGGACTGTCGATACAGTATTCCTGAAGGTCTAGTAGTCATTCCTGATGTTTCTTGTGTGACATCGTTTTCCTCAACAATCGTACAGACAAGGTATGAACTTTCCAAATCGTTGTCTGTGTCCGCAAACGTATACGGAAGTGGATGGGGAGTGAGCTTTTCAGCAAGTACCGGATACAAAGAGTCGTCGTCTCATATATCTACCGGCGAATATGTTTACATATTGTCAACCGCTAACTGCAACTATTATTTCAGTAAGCTCATTACCGACAACGCCCCTCGTTTTGATGAAACTTTCCTAAAATGGACATATAAACTTAATGGAACAAATTTAACGCAAACCTACTTTGACTTTTTTGATACCTATGGGACACATTTCCCTACAGAGGTCATGTTTGGGGCACGATACACACTGGAACACAAGATGGAATCCAACAAATTCGAGCGTCAGCAGGAAATGGGCGTAAATATAGCTGTCCAGGCGAGTTATTCTGGTGCATTTGATGTTGGCGGGGGCTACAACTTGGATGAGTCACACAAAGAGTCGGCGTCTGCATTTTCAGAGTCCGTTGAGACAAAAACTATTACAGTTGGCGCAGCACCACCATCCGATGGCGACGCTAAGAAATGGGCTTCGGAAGTGAAAACAAATCCAGTGCCAACTTCATATAAACTTTCCTCAATTGAACTGCTTTTTACCGACAGTTACATGGGTCATCTCAATATCGACCATAATAGTATAGGAATGAATATCCAAAAGTATAAATATACCTATTGCCAATTTCTTAAAACAAATGGCGAAGTGGAGTCGTGTGATGCTGTCACTCCTGGGATCTTTTTGAAGAAAACACGACTATTTCACGACTACCAAGAGGTTCTAGTATCATCTGTGTCTGACTGTATTGAGAACTGCTTGCAACAAATACAGTGCGAAGCAATAACATACTGTAAAACCTGCTTGGATGGCTCGCGGGATGTTCGGACATGCTTCTTGTTTAAAGACAGTGGGTTTTCACCAACCGCTGAAGAAACAACTGCCCATAAAGACGATGAATGGCAAAGCAATATTTTCCAAGGAAAAATAAAGACGCAACTACACTTTGTAAATACCAGTATTGTCGGGTCCCCTAGGGGTTTTGAGAATGATGAAGACAAACATGCCAATTCCTCTCGGTGCCATGAACTGTGCAACAACGACGCCCATTGCGTCGCGTTCAGTCATTGCGACTGTCCACTAAAGACCAGCCAGTGTCATCTGTACAGCGAAAAACAGGTCTTAGGATTGAAGAAGGAACCTGGTACGAACACGTATTTTATATCCAGCCGCCTTAACAGCTTAACAACATCAACTTCAGCGACAACGACTTTAAATACAAGTGCACCAGTAACCAATGACACCACAAGTGCACCAACAAACAATGACACCACAACAAACTAATACATTCGAGTCATGTCAACAACGGCATCTTGCTGAGCAAATTAATAGCATTCAAATTCCGATTTCTTAATAAATACTGAAAAGGGGATCGCTTGGAAGCAGTAAACACACAAACGAATTGGTGGGTGGTGGGGTGGGAACAAAGACGTTTATAACATAAAATTGCTTCTGCCAGTGTAATAAAGCCATGACATGTATACGATACGTACACTTGTGTATTACCTATGCAAGTGAGGGACGCTCGCTGTGTTTGTAAAACATTGAAAATGTTTAGGTCCATTTATTTGAATTTATTTGCATGGAGTATCATACGATGTCTTCAGACAGGCCTTACTCTGTATCATACTACGTATTTGAAATCTTACTGTATAAAATGCCTGCAAGTTACGTTACATTTGGTATTAGGTGTCGTATTATTTGTAACATATCTGACGTAATTTAAACAACAAACGACGCCATGATTTCTCTTACAAAATGGCACCGTGTAATAAGTAACCTGAGAACAATGAACGTAATCTTTCAGTCGTGACTGTGTATGTTTGACTGTCATAAACTTGTTGGTTGAAAATATACTAAACAAAAAGGTTTAGCACGCCATTTTACACATATGAACATGGGTATAATTGTTTGAAGATATTAGAAATGCTAGGGAATGATGTGCTTTTCAAAAAAATGCGTGTTATTTTACGATTTTCTATCAGAATTAACTCCATTAGATTAAAACAACTTATTTCAATATACATGCGTATTGTTTTGAACAAATTTAAGGTGAATTGCCCATTCTGACATTGTTTAAAAATCGCTTCGATATGTTCACAAACGATTGTTATTCTCAAACAAAGATATTTTTTCGTAACTATCCCCATTTTCATTGAAATGAGAATGATTTTCGATAACAGATGTAAGTATGTTTCCATCATATTTTCTTTATTGTTATCACCCACTTTGTTCATAAATAACTTTGTATGATTACCATTGGTCATATGTCACTTTATTATTGATTCCGAACATAAAGGGCTTGGTATCTCGTCTACGGAAATGACATACATTGTATGTGTTGAATGTATTTTGCTCAGTATATGTGATACTCGACAGTCTCGTATCATATAATGTTATCCAACTCGTTTTTTATCACTCACGTAAAAACCTCGATATGTATATTCTAATCTATACTGAACATTGTACAGCGTTGTATTAACAGTTAACACTCTCTCAACTGTAACTGTCCTTTCGCATTTGTAATAATTTAATTTCTATGGCGAAATATTAATTGCAGTGAGTTGTTTTGACAACGAATGACAAGTTTGCTAGTCCTCAAAACGACGATATTCAAGTAATATTTCGCCATACAATTCAATAATCATTTTTGTGTATGCTTGAAAATTGTTTTCGATCGATTACTTTGGATAATTATTTGTCATTGTATTTTTTTCCATATCATTGGATGTAATTCGTATCATCGTTATTTTTTTTGTTCAGATGCTTATTTGGCGCGAAATGATTGACGTCACAAAACGTCACATGATTCGTGCATATCTATTTATATAGCCCTACATGTATAACCGAGTTCAGTTTTATGGCGATAAATCGATTGCCAACCGTGTGTCATCGATAGCTCAGTTAGTCGAGTATTAGCACGAAATGCTATAGGATCTGGGTTCAAGTCCTAAAAAATATCAGTTACATTTGGTACTCGTCTGGGCGTATTCTCATATCTACATGGATCAACATGCAGTGTGCTTACCTACTATGCATATCCACTTGTTTCGCGCTAAACTACATAACATCATATTCATTTGTATAATTTGACTCGTATAATAAGTTTCATGTAAAACTGTCTAATAATTTCACTTTGCACGTTTTTGGAGTTGATTTTTAGCTTGTTATTGTAAATGCGTTCTTTATTCTTGACGTATACAGTATATAATCATGGACTTTTTACGTCATGATATAAGCCTAACCTTGATGGTATATATGCTATTATGATGTTTAATATAATTGTCAAAATGTGATCTTATCTATGGAACGCGCCAATGTTGATTTATTTGTTCATAACATAACCATAACCCCGCATAATTTAAGTATTGTATTTATATGTGTACTTTGTCCGCAATAAACACGAACATTTGAAGATGTTATCAATAATAAACATATCGACTAGCTTGGATTTTAATCATTTTGTTTCTTTGTTTTTAGTGACTCCATTCAATTACTAGTAAACCGTTACTCGGAGAATGGCGTTCACTTGTCGAGAAAAAGTTGTTCTAGCCCGGTGCAGGATATAGTGCATACACGTTATACTCATTCATATTTATTACAAGGCGAGCAATTACCAGAATGTATGCTTTTCACCGTTAACGGTCAAACACATCTTGTTGGAATGTGTAAACTTTGATCCTATGCGTTAAAGGTACTACAATGTTAATACTATGAAAGAGGTATTCGATACTATAGATAGAAGTATTGTTTTAGATTTTTTGAAAGAAATCAGACTATATAAATCATTATAATATTCTCTTATATATATATTTACTTGTTTATATACCCGTTGACGGGCATTTGTTGATTTTACATTATATTACTACCATATCATCCCTTATTTGTAAATAGTTTTATCTTTATATATTTACATTAATTTTTGTTTACTATTTCATTTCTTCATCTTCCATCAGATTTTGCGCACAATATGACCTATTTATGTGTCGACGTGCCGTAAAACACCATTCATTCATTCATTTTTCAGCACAGTTTAGGCTATACATAACGTTCGAATTTTAGTGGTGGAGGCTGATCGCCCACTTATTCCTAGGTAAAACCAGTACTGTATACCTCCCGACATCCGCTCTCTCACTTACAATGTGAGCTCCCTGTAGGATTCGAACCCGCAGAGGTGTGAGGGAAAGGGTTTCCGCGTGTTTATCCTCTGCATCGCGGAACCGCTACTAGTTTTAGGCATTGACTAAGTACATACGTTTTTGAAGTAAAGAAATCAATAAAACTGCTTCATATTGCGATTATTTTTTGGTAACATTCATGTTGGTTATCATAAACATTTACAACTGATTTCCTTGGGCCGTTTATTTCTAGTCTCTATGTATAAAAATATCCGTAACGTTAAGGGACATACGACAATCACGAGATCTGTTTTAAACATTCACCCGTAGCAAAACAAAAACAAACGTCTACGGACCTGTCTTCGATTTTTCTGTCCAACCACATATTTAACACAGGAAAGCGTTATGCATGGGGACTAACAATCTATGCAATTAATACAAAACATTGCAGTGTTTAGGATACTAGGTCAAGTTCATGTAAAGCGTGACGAACGATGGACACGCAGTGATATTGTCGGAGCTTTTATTTATTATTATTTCGGAACCGTATTTTATTAGGCCGGAAGGTATACCAGCCAGAAATATTTAAGACAAGAAAACAGTGAGGCAAAGTATACAAGCCGGTCAATAATAAAAAACGAACAGTGTGGAGAACAGTGTGTAGATGTTAGGAAACTACTTTTATTTGTAATTGTCAACAATCGAAACACATCAACTAGCAGCGTCCCGCCATTCTTGAGAAATATTAAAAAAACACCATTAAAATTGCATAATAATGTTTTCTCATTCAGTAAAATTATTGAAGTCGTACATATCAGTGTCTTTAATATGTGTAAATTAAGAATACACGTGCACAGTGTCATTTTTCTTTAACTAAATATGTTAATATTTAGTGCCTCCGCTGTATTTACATGGGTTTGATGCACTATTTCCGCGAGTTTTTAAAAACAGCTCTAATTGGTTCCTCCAAATATAGTAATACATATAGTAGATATGACTTATTAAAATTCCAAGAAAAAAAATAATGGAGGCCAGCTTGGACTGATGTCCTCATCAAAAGTAGATGTAAAAGTCGTACAGGAAATGTAATATTCAAGGACCACCGTAGTCCAGGGCCTAACTTTAGGGAGTCGATTTGACTATATATCTATACAAATTATCGCCCTTGCCGGTGCAGTCAATTTTTGAAAACACCGATAACGTACAGGTAAGTTAAAATCAATAAATCGGAAAACCATATCTATGAGATGACTCATTGCTATAGACGCGTGATTAAAAACTATATTTAACGCTACGGAAATTCCTAGAATTATAATCCCTCCGCCAGAGTAGACACCAGAGAATCCCGGTACGGCTAGGCACAATGGAGTTATGGACTGTATACTAAGTACGTGTGTGTAGTTCTAATGTTTAGAGTCCCTCTACCTATACGGATACCAGAAAATACGTAGCGTGCGTGTGTTTGTGTTATTATAAGTATACTGAAAGAAAAAGAAACGCGACACGGGAATTTCAGCTATTAACTTGGTCAATGTAGGGCAAGGTAAAAAAACCAATTTATGATAGTTGTAGATAAAATAGAGATAGCTAAACAGTTCAAATATGGTAGGATGGATTATAAGTTAGTCCCGGCCAATCCCCATAGCAATACCAAACCGCAAAACGCCTATAGCAAGGGAGTAGTACACGTTTATGTTACAAAACATATGGCCGAGGAACAACTGAAAGCATACCTGGACGCAAAACACAATAATATAACAGGCGCATACATTGCAAACAAACATTCAACCCAGCCTTCAGCAACATTTATAGTTACTTTCAGTGCAGAAATCATACCATTAGAAATAAAAACAAGAACAGGGGTTAATGTCAAAGTAACCACGGCTTTGCTAGCCACAATAAGGTGCAATCACTGCCAAATGTTTGGACATAGTGCTGTAAAATGCAACAACAAAGCTTCGTGTGCACACTGTGCAAAATGTACGCAAAGACATCGCAAACAAATGCAAGCAGAATCATAGCGCCGCATACAAAGGATGTAGGTCTAACACCATCAACACCACCTCCAACACTTAACGCAGTAACACCCAGCAACCCGCATGCGCCAAAATCCAGGTCAGAATGCGTCCGGACTAGGCCTAAGCTATACTCCCCAGTGCACTGTTCTGATATAAGAACTGAAGAAATAACAAAGTTCGCTCTATAGTAAACAAAATCATTCCTAAAGTCAGGGCCCAAGTATAGGTAAGGAAACTCTAGAGCACATTATCTAAGGAACCACTGAATCAGAAATGCGCACCCACACCGTAGCACCAATTACCCACGCCCCTAACACAATAGGCCACGGGCTACGGAGAAAGCAAGATAATAACAGAGAGCCCATCCCTCCTACATCCCACTGGATTAACACCCCCCGCCACTGGCCAGTATATGATCATCGTAGATCATACACAGTGAATAAGAAACCCCACCACGCACCACCACCACCCCGATGGGGTAACTTCCCATATAATGAATACAGGCTTCAATACTAGTCACATAGAGTATACCCAGTAGACAGAAGACCCCTCCAACACAGGGGATACATACCCCACACCCGATACTAGACAAGTAGTTTAAGTACCCCTAATATAGCCCCAACCATTACAACTAGGTTAAGTTCAATACTAATAATATTTAAAAAAAAATGTAGTTATGTCTTTGAACGCCAGGGGCTTAACGGGGGGAAATGCTCATAGAGCAACAGAACTGCAACAGGTATTGGAAAATATCAATCCTAAACCACATGTAATATGCATTCAAAAAACCCACTCAAAAACAAGGTGGTTAAACTAAGTGGATATCAAAAACCAATTAACACCCAGAGGCCCGGCACTACAAAGGAGGGAGGGGGTTGCGCGGTGGGGTTGGGGTTGGGGGTGGGGGTGGGGGTTGGGGGTGGTAGTAGCCACCTATGCAAGGGAAGGGATTAAATTTATAGAAAACCAGGTCAAATCTATAGGAAACATAGAATATAATTCGGTCAAAATATTTGGATCCACGCACAACGTGGTTATAATCAATGGTTATATACTCCATACTGACTTTGCCACTGCAGATAAGATAAAAGCAATGTTTAACAATAAAACGCGCTGTACAATCATGACCGGGGATCTCAACTTGAAATACCCCAAGTGGAACCCCGGGGCGACCCAAGGCATGACAACAAGGCAGAGTATCTCACAGAGGCAGTCAGTGATAGAATAATGAAAATAACAAATAATAATCAAGCCACTAGATTAGGGGAAGCAGGTCAACAGGACTCCACTGCAGACCTTAGTATAGCGTCGAATAGTATAGCACATAAAGCCACATTTAGTATATGTCAGGTTTAGTAAACAGTATGAGCCCATAGTTATCCCAGCTAAATGGAAAGTAGATAAGGCTGATTGGGTTAAGTATAAACATACATGCAGCCACCATTTCGACTACAGCGCCCCGGATACAAATATTCAAGGTAATTACAATGCTTTTACAACAGAATTACAGAACGTTTGCAAAACGTCAATTCCCCAAAACAAAGCCTGTATTAAAAAAAGGAAGAATGTGTTCCCCTGGAGGACAGACCAAAATAAAGTAGATATTAAAAAATGGAAATCTTAGAAAAAACTATAAGAAAAATAGAAAATTATGAAACTTGGAGAATATTCAAAACTCAGAGATCAATAGCAAAATATACTATCAAAAAAGCAAAATATGAATGCTGGAAAAAATTCATATCCCAAATTAACTATAAAACATCAAAACAAGAATGGTTCAAAGGTCAAGCAATCGAACCTATATATACCCTAGTACAGGATCAGAAGAAATATATGATGACAAAACTAAGGCAAATATACTGGCCTCCGAATATAAAAAAAGTAAGCAGTAACATGAATTATAATGAACAGTTCCTAAAAGTAAAGAAAGAAAATGAATACTTTTATGATAATCTTATAATAATGGAAACATATAATAATGGAAACAGAAGGAGACCACTCTGAGTGCGATTTTAATAACCCCTTCACGCTCTGTGAACTAGAACTAGCCATATTAACCTGTAACAGCACAGCCCCGGGGGAAGATAGCATACATTATGACATGATAACAAATCTTAGAATAAACGGCAAAACCAAACTTGTAGAATTATACAACTATTCCTGGTTAACTGGAAGCCACCCCGATGAATGGAGTGAATCCCATCCTAAAAATGGGAAAAGATAAAAAACTCCCATCGTCGTACAGACCTATACCTCTGACTCCAATAATCTCCAATATCATGCAAAAAATGATTAAACCCAGAATAATAGCGTTTGTAGAGCCACGGGTTCTATTGTCAGAAGATCAGTCGGGGTGCCGGCCCAATCACTCCTGCACAGACCACCTAGCCCGATTAGAACATGATGGCAGGCAAGCCCAACTCGAAAATAACTACATACTGTATTCATGGATCTTAGTAATGGATTTGATATACATTGGACAAATGGAGCCCTCATGTTAATGTATACACTAGCGATCAGGGGAAACTACTTAAATGGGTCAACGTATTCTTCATGGAAAGAAAAATCAAAGTCAGAGTAAATAGTCAAATATCAGATACCAAAATAGCGGAGAATGGCTGTCCACAGGGTAGAGTTCTATCCCCAATCATTTTCAGTATATATATATATGAATACACTAAAAGTAGCGGTAACGGAGCAGAACGAGACTATTAAAACAAGACAAAATCATACTGAACTAGCCCATACGTCGAAGATGGGGCCATGTGGATCAAATCCCGAGATGCGATAAGATTAACACAGCTAGGGCAAAAACTCATGATAAACATTGAAAAATGGTCAATAACATGGGGTATGGACATAAGCCACGAAAAAACCCACGTTATGATAATATCAAAACCAGGAACATATCCTGAAAAAGAATTTAAACTCGAAAAACTGAAATTATGTAATGAAACAGTAGAATACGCGCCGCATGCAAAACTCCTGGGAATGTATTTCGATAGGAACCTAAAATGGAAGAAACATATATCCTTTATGTCATAGAAAAATGCAATAAAGACCTGGGTCTGCTTAGAATACTAACTAACAGCACGTACGGTGCAGATAAGACATCTCTAATCAACCTTTACAAAGCGCTTATATTAAGTTAAATAAGTTATGAAGACATAGCATACTCCTCCGCGTTAAAAGGGAAACTACAGGTCATACAAAATAAAGCCCTGCGCATCGCCACAGAGTCACATAGGTCAACCAACATAATTGGGCTCATGGCGGAATGCGCAGAAACGCCGCGTCACATACACCACGAAAAGAATATGTTCAAATACTGGGCAAGATCGAGCCGGTTAAAACATAGCCTCCCAATAAACGCGAAAATAGCAGATATAGGCATCTTTGATCATAAAAAGGATACAACGTACTTTAAACTCCTGTATACCCAGCAAATACAAACCCTATTAAGTAAATATAACAAGGTCAATATTACAATAGCAGAACCCGTCTAGCCAGATAATACGAGGATACGAACCATAAATCCATGTCTAGATCTCGCCCATTTAATCGATAAGAAACACACGGATCCGGCCACGACGCGTAATATAAGTCTAGATCATATTGATAGTAATTATAAAGAGTATGTCAAGATTTTCACCGACGGTAGTAAAGATCCCGGAAAAAAAATAGCCGGATCCGGCATATACATATACAGTACCGACAATATTTGATTCTAGAAAAGGGCTATGCATTAGATCATAGGCTGTCAGTATACTCAACTAGTCGCGATACAGGAAGCACTCTCGTGGATAGAAGAGCTCAAACCCCAACAAGTAGTAATACTAAGCGACAGTTTGAGCTCCCTACAATCAATAGGCAATGGAACATCCAATAGTAGACCCGATTTAACGTATAGGATTCTAGCACAAATCGATAACATATCCAAATTAAACATAAAAATAGAAATGGCCTGGAACCCCGATCATGTAAATATACACTCAAGTGATATGAAAACGCAACACGGGAATTTCCGCTATATATTGTATATACTGCACACTTAATTGCACATAATATTCCAAAAAAATCCCAAGATGTTTTTTAAAAAGAAAGTTGTAGTTAACTAGAGAAAGGACACAACTGTGATGTTGTAGACGTTTTAATCACACTACACTTTGTAACAAGAACTTCATAAATGTTGAAGTAGCTCTTTGAAAATTGAGCTTGTTCAGTACTGTATTTAACGTAAATAGTTTGCAAAATGTTGCATCCTAAGTTTGCTCACATGATTGAGCCAAACGCGTACTCTGTGAATAATGAAACATTGAAGGAATACTATTTGCTGTATTATTTGTTGTTTTAGTATTTTTTCCAAAAGGAAAGGTCTTACGTAGCCATGTACTATTCGATTAAAAGCAGCATATTGTACATACAATATATAGCGGAAATTCCCGTGTTGCGTTTTCATATCACTTCAGTGTAGAAGCAGGGCAGATTATTGGGCTAAGAGTGGGTCATGCAAAGGCACCCCTATACCCATAACATTAGGCGTTAAGGAGGTCTATTCAATAATAAAAGCTAAAATGACGAGTGAAAAGGAGGCGTAGTAACCAGAAAATATCATTTTCATATATATTTGTTTAGTTATCTTTGCCCTTCTTAAAGTCAAAAATATACGTCAGCACGCACCTAATGCATTCTAACTTAAAAAAATTCGAGGGGGGGGGGGGGGGGGGGGGGGATGTCCCCGGACCCCACTAGCATAATAACTTTAACTGCGGGCCTATGCCGTCAAAAAGGCCAAGCTACGCCCCTGCCGGTCGACTCATATATATACATATAAACAAAGTATGTAAACCAAAACACCTGCGCAACTCTACAGTCGATGTAAAAATACGCGATGTTAACTCAAAACACGACCCGCAACAGCAACAGCACCTTTTAGGCCATAAGTATTTGACCGGCGCAACTCTCTGATCGTTTTAAAATTACGCGAGGCAAATACAAAACCCTCGAAAAGCGGCACGCGATAGCAACAGCACATTTTAGGCCATATTTAACAAAATACCAGTATCCCTGCTGTTAAGAACCCAACGCGTAAAAATAAAACAATCTAAAATCAATGGATAAGACAACTTCATATAGTAAGGTATAATATATAATACGCGGAGTGAGATATCAAAAACATCGTTACACAGAGATAACAGCAGTGTTAAAGGGTAGTGCCCAATTTAAGTAGTGTCCCACTGAAATTACAAAATAAGTGGTGGATGTTATTTAGGGCACAAGCCCAATTAGTACTCTACAAAGGTACTGGCACATTTTAGGCCACTTATAACTCATATTCTTGCACAAATTATTGATAAAATATAGGAACAGTAAATACGGCAAATACCCATTTAGGAATAAGGACCGCCTCCTTATGGTACCTGTCATCACCAACCTGTGGCTCTGACGCCACAGGGTCAGTCTTGACTGGACACCGTTATCAACCATAATTGTCCTTTTCCTCCCCGCGGTAGCCTAGACACCTTGTGATCCTCGAATCTCACGCGAACAGGTGGTGAATGAGCTGCCGCCTTACCTCAGGCCAGACAATGTCAAAGACATAACAACCATTAACGTACAGCAACCACCCAACTCTATCCAACACAAGGCACCAACACAAAAACATAAACGCACGGTATGAACCGAACAGTCCCCAGTCCATAGGTATAAGTATGCTGCAAATGGACACGCTAATCACCCCCAAGATAGCGTGATACAGGCATATCCCTCATCAATCCCCAGCAAATATCATATGAGTAAAGCAACCTGAGGCTAGGGAGCCCGTTTCAAACACACTACAAATCTGGCACACACCACATACACCACAAAGCCAAACAAAAGTCGGACCGGAAAGAATGAATGAATGTTGTTTTACGGCACGTCGACACATAAATAGGTCATATTGTGCGCAAAAACTGACGAAAGATGAAGGATTAATTAAAAATTAATGTAAATATATCAAGATAAAACTATTAAACAATAAGGGATGATATGGTAATAATATAAACTATATATGTAAATCAACAAATGCCCGAAAACGGGTATATAAAAAAGTAAATATATACAAGAACATATAATGATTTATATAGTCTGACTTCCTTCAGGAAATCTAAAACTAAATTAAAAGCTATAGTATTAAATAACTCGGTCATAGTATTAACATTGTAGTACCTTTGACGCATAGGATCAAAGTCTACACATTCCAGCAATATGTGTTTGACCGTTAACGGTGCAAAACAGGGTATACATTCTGGTAATTGCTCACCTTGTAATAAATATGAATGAGTATAACGTGTATGCCCTATTCTGCACCGGGCTAGGACAACTTCCTCTCGACGAATGGGTTTACTAGAAGAACGCCATTCTCCGAGTAACGGTTTAATTGAATGGAGTTTATTGTTAACTGACAAATCTCAAGCGGTTTGCCATGAGTTACGAATATACGTGTTAATACAATTTTAAAATCAGTATAAGGTAATTTGGTATTAGATATATGTAAATCTAATGCTGCCTTAGCAGCACTATCAGCTCTATAATTACCACTTATTCCTACATGGCTTGGAAACCAGCAGAAAATAATAAAATTATCAATTATAAGAGAAGTGTACTTTTCTAAAAGTTGAAGCACAACTGGGTTATCATGTTTTATATTACCCAGTGCTTGAAGAGATGAAAGGGAATCAGAAAATATTACAAAATGGTCATCATCAGATTCCTGAATATAATTTAAGGCAAGTTCAATTGCCTTAAGTTCAGCTGAAAAGATAGAGACCTTGACAGGCAGGCGATTCTTTATGCTGTGTTTGTGAATAACAGCTGCTGCAGCTACCTTATCTCCATCTTTAGAACCATCTGTGTATATATGTTGAAAATAACTGTATTTCGATTTAATTTCATTAAATTTGCTTTGAAAGACAATAGGGTCTGTACTGGATTTGTTACTATTACAAAGATCAAAAATAATTGTTGGTGTTTCCAAAGTCCACGGTGGAATTTGTGGTACTTTGTACTTGGCAATTAAATTTAGGTCGATTTCAGTGTCTCTTAATTTTGGTTTAATACGAAGACCAAATGATCGAATGGCCTTCGGTTTTCGATCAAAAAGAGGTTCATAACTTGGATTAAAAACATTGTCGAAAGTTGGGTTTGAAGGGTTAGACTTTAATTTAATGGCGTATTGAAGGGCTAATTTGTCCCGTCTATGAGACAGTGATGGTTCATTAGCTTCAACATATAGACTTTCGGCTGGTGATGTACGAAAGGCGAGTCGTAATCCTTGATTATGTATAGGACCTAGCATCTGCAAGTACGACTTGCGAGTCGATCCATATAATCTCGAGCCGTAGGCCAGCTTGGATCTGATAAAATATCTGTAAAGTCGTAAGAGGACTTTACGATCCGCTCCCCAGTTAGTGTTTGCAACAACTTTAAGTAAATTAAGAGCTTTGAGGCACTTGGCCTTCAAGTATTTAAGGTGTGGTATAAACGTTAATTTACGGTCGAAAATAAGACCAAGGAATTTTGTCTCATCCACTACTGGTATTGGTGAGCCATCCAGTGTTAGATGAGGGTCTTCATGATGTTTACGTAGTTGACAAAAATGCATACAATTAGTTTTAGATTTAGAAAATTTAAAACCATCAGACCAGACCTGAAGTTTATTGAGACATTGTTGAAGTTGTCTCTCAATAGTGTTCATGTTTTTTGCACGATAACATATAACAAAGTCGTCAACATATAGAGAGCAATCCACACCAGGATTGATGCATTTAACTATACTATTAAGTTTTATATTAAAAAGGGTGACAGAGAGTATGCTGCCCTGTGGCACACCCATCTCCTGTTCATGAATGTCAGAGAGGGTTGAACCCATTCGGACACGAAACTGTCTATCATCTAAGAATTTCTCTATAAAAATAGGTAATCGACCTCTAAGACCAAGGTCATGAAGATCATTCATAATACCGTACTTCCATGCATTAGCACGAATAAGCTTTCTCCAAGTCAAAAAATACAGCGACTAGATGTTCTTTTTTTATGAAAGCTTCACTAATAAACGATTCAAATCGTATGAGATTGTCTGTTGTGCCTCGTTGGCGCCGGAATCCACTTTGATACTTTGTTATCAGTTTGTTGGACTCCAGGTACCAAACGAGTCTCTCATTAATCATTCGTTCCATGGTTTTACATATACAACTCGTTAAAGCGATTGGGCGATAATTTATTGGGTCGGTATGATCCTTTCCAGGTTTGGGGACTGGAATAACGATGCTTCCCGGACCGGAAAAGCCAATACACGAAATAAGGTTGAATTAACCACTGATGTTGACTCTTGTTTTCTCATATCATATATTTAGGCATTATAGGCCGAAGTCACTTTCAAAATTCAAAATTACATTTTACGTCCAGACTCTATTGTACCCATCTTTTTAAAATACCTAACGGCTTATCGAGTTTGTTGGTGGAGGGACTATAAACCTTAGAACCACACACACACACACGTGTTTAGAATACAGTTCACACATTATGCTTCGGCGTACCGGGATTCTAGGCGGAGGGACTATAATACTTATAATCACGCACGCACGCACACTACGTGTTTAGTATACCGGAATTCTCTGATGTCCATGTAGGTAGAGGGACACTAAACCTTAGAACTACACACACGTACTTAGTATACAGTCCACACTCCATTGTGCCTAGCCGTACCGGGATTCTCTGGTGTCTATTCTGGCGGAGGGACTATAATTCTAGGAATTTCCGTAGCATTAAATATAGTTTTTAATCACGCGTCTATATCAATGAGTCATCTCATAGATATGGTTTTCCGATATTTCCTAGACGACATTTATTGATTTTAACTTACCTGTACGTTATCGGTGTTTTCAAAAATTGACTGCACAGGCTAGATATATAGTCAAATCGACTCCCTAAAGTTAGATGCTGTAGTACTGACCACAGTCAACCAAAAACACTCACAGAAACAAACCATACTTATCATGCTTATAAATATGAATAAAATTCAAGATATAAAAGGGTTGATAATAGGGCTACCGCCTTGTATATCGCTGAGCCCAATCCTTATAATTAGATATCGGTGGTACATTTTCAAATGTTTTTGTTTTCTTACTTAAATTTCGTTTCGATGGTTCCACTACTCCGGCCGATAAACATGATAAAGGCTCTGGGTATTGTTTAATCACCCATAGGATATGTTGTCTGCTTTTTAATTTAGTCTATTGACTGTTACTTGTGATGCGCAGACTTCATAACCGCTGCTCCCAACTAAATTCCATTTTGTTTATTTCGCTCTTCGGAGCATAGAATTTTGTTAGATACTGGGACCATACGCCGCGGGACATGGAATGATGACATTAAGTATAGCATGTCCACTGCCATATGCATGCCATCTTCGGGATGGTTAAAATTCTGTACTATTTCTTTTATGAATATTGTTCTGCTCAACCCGGCGCTAGGGGACGTGAACGGTAGCAAGCATATTTCACTACCGTTCAATCAAAACGAGACTGCACTATTTCGTATTTATCGTGTTCGGCCGTTTCTAAAGATTCACTCTCATACTCTTTTGTAACGGTCAGTGGCAGAAAAGGCCGCTGGTGGTTTAAATCAGATTCTCGGGGGCCCCAAACCATACACTTACCCTATTGTAAATAAATAAAACGGGACAGTGTAAATAAAGATATCCCCAACAGGTTATTTTCTTTTACAAACAAGGCAGCATTATGAGGCTATATTTGTATAGTAAAGAAATGAGCATTTATATATGAAGATAAAATCAAAAGCCTAGAAAGTCACATTTCAAGTACTCAGTGACTTGGAAGAAGTCAGAGCATCAAGAGAACAAACCGTTAAGAGTACGACAAGACAAGATTAAAGACAAATTACGTTAAATCTAATCTTCTATTCTGTGTCGTATATTTTGCCATTGGTTTTCAATGTCTGAATTTATAATCATGACACTATTTATGTTTTCTCCTATTAGTATTTAAGGAAGTACATCAGGTTTTTCATTTTCAATGTTCCAACTCGTGATTGGAAAATATCATATCAGTCATATTATGGTGTTGGAACTGATCTCAAGTCTATTCCAGTATATGTTGATTGTTAAACCAACAATGCGTATATATACTCTGATACTATGTATCTACTTGCTTCGCCATGTACATTTGTGTAATATGTTGTATTGGGAAGGGCCGTAACTAATGTTGTTAGAACTTGTGATCCAACCCGTCTTGGCGCTACTCAGAGAATAACTTTCTTCAGTCTCGTTCTCGGCGTTTGAGTGACGATCACAGAGAAAAGAACAGCCAAGAACAATGTTCTTGAGCTCGTTCTAAATGCCCGCAGTGCAAAATGATAGGGTCATAACAATTTTTGATAAACCTTTTAACAATTTGAATACAGATTGTATGAAATTAATAAAGATTGTATAAAATGATTATGATCAAGGATCTTACGAAGTTTGTAAATCACATTATCATCTATGTCAGGTTGTGATCGTCCTTGTCGCTGAAGCGTTCTTTAAAAGTAGATCAGGGTTACGATAGTACAGTTTTTGGAAAGTATTTTTGAAGATTATGGTAACAATAGCGCTGCTGGAGTAGGGTCTTAGTTATACAAATATTATGAATATTAAAGTCCTCAACACGACTACAAGCTCTGAAAAAAGCGAATTAGTTGAGAAACATAGACCATAAGAGGTAACTCGGGGAACATTTCAATCTAAGTGAGGATAATTAACAATATAAAGATTAAAATCATCGCCCTTGTCATAGATTTTACCAGATTTCAACAGATAATTGTAAATCAAGAACAGAAGTGAAAGTATCAGAATGTTAGCTTTATTGAGCTGAAGTCTTTAAGGTAGATAGTATTAACCATAATAGAAAAGAAAGGATTGTCAATGTTCAACATGTAATCCAGATAGAAAAATGTGTCATTAACAGCTTCAATTACATCTGCCGGAGTATCTGGTGAAAGACTCAATATGAAATCTCTTTCATAGATATACAAGAACAATCTGCGACAAGAAGTGAACAGTTCGTACCCATAGGGATATACAAAATTTGTCTATAAACGGTAGTTCCATACCTGGCGAGAATATTATCTAATAGGAAAATGAGTGCTTCACAAACTTCTTGACAAGTCCACATAGTGTAATTGTCTGAATTACCGTTAGTTAAAATAACGTTTTTATATTGTTACAGGCCAAACATGTAGCTTTTTTCTTTAGCGAAAGTTATTTCTAATGAGAGCAATATGTCTGTCTTTGATAAGGTGATGTGGTAAATATAGATATAAAAATCTAACAGAAAAAGCAGCATTCAAGGACGACAGTCAACCACAAATACACACTGAAGCAAAGAATACATTTAAAGATGAATAAAATGCCAAATAAGACACCATAAACACAAAAGGGTTGACAATAGGTCTACCGCCTTGGAACGGTCAGTGGCAAAAAAGGCCGCTGGGCGTTTAAACCAGGTTCTAGGGTGCACCAAACCTCACACTTATCCTACTGTCAACCCAATAAAACAGGACAGTGTAAATAAAGAAATCCCCGCCATGAACTGGTAAGGTTGGATATAGTGTTGAAATATCACACGTTCTTATAAATGAAGTTGACGTTTATTGCAAATTTTATCAAGAAGTCTCTTGAATTTTTAACTTAAATCGTGTCTTGTCGTGTTTCTCCCAAATCATTGAGTACTTGCTGTGTGGTTTCTATACTTTTGCTTTTAGCTGAGGACCATTAAGGTCAGATGTAGGCAGAGTGGACAAAAACATCACACTTTCTGTGATAGTAGTTTGTAGTCTAACTTGAAAATTGAAAAGGGTCCCCAAGTTCACAGGTCATTTTGTTACTATTTTAGCACATTTAAAAATGGATACCATCAAAATGATTAAAGACAGTACTATTTTCTTAACTATGGCTAAACCCAAAGAACATTTACACAAAAAGTTTTATTTTATATTAAATGTCCCCCTACCCCCACTGCCCCCACACCCAACCACACACACACACAAACACCACATGCTACTATTTTTAGCCCATTACAAAATGGCCGACGTCTAAATGCTTAATGATAGCAAAATACACTATATTTTTAATTATGGCTTTGTTATAATTTGTTTTAGTTCCTGCTGATAAAGCTGCTAATAATGTAATCATTGTTTGACGCCTACATTACGTCAATGTTTTATCTCTGGAACTCGGTAGGTAGCACTAATTCGTATACTCCAGTTCAATCTACTGAGGGTGATGTTGTTTCCACTCATATCACTCGGTGCATTCAAGGCTGTGGTAGACGAAAAGCAGAACAAACTGCCAACTATATACTGGATTCCTAAATTACATACAAATTCGTATAAGGCCCGCTTTACTTCGAATTCTAGTGCCTGCACCACCACAAACATCTCCAAACTTTTAAATTCTTGTCTTTATTTTGGTCTATTAAAAATTCAGGAGACACGTATGACTTCTCTACACTATACACAACCTTACCACATCACCTTATCAAAGACAAGTTATTGCTCTTATTCAAAAAAACTTTCACTACAAAAAAAACACTACATTTTTGGCCTAATAATATTAAAGCGTTTTTTTTTTACTAACGGTAGTTTAGACAATTACACATTGTGGACATGTCAATAAGTGTGTGAAGCACTCGTCTTCCTATTAGATAATATTTTCGTCATGTATGGAACTACCGTTTATAGACAAATTGTGACTATCCCTATGTGTACGAACTGTGACCCTCTTGTCGCAGATTTGTTCTTGTCTTTAACACTGAACTTAACAAAGCTAATACTTCTGATACTAACGCTTCTTTTCTTGATTCACATCTCTCTATTGAAAATGGTGAAATAAATAAGAAATATATGACAAGAGAGATGATTTCAGTTTTGATATTGTTAATTTTTTCCATTTAGAAATTTTTCCCATTATTAAGACCGAGCAACTCCTTATGATGTGTCCCAACTTATTCGTTTTTCTAGAGCTTGTACTCGAATTGAGGACTTTAACATTCGTTATCTTTGTATAACTAAAAAGCTACTCAGTCAGGGCTACCGTTACCATAAACTTGTTAACATGTTATTATCGTAACTCTGATATTCTTTCCAAATATAAAAATTCATTTAAGAACTCTTCTGCGACAAGGACTATCACAACCTGACTTCTATGGTGACGTGATTTACAAACTTCGTAAGATCCTTGGTCATGATCACTTTCATACTATCTTTGTTAATCTTTTAAAAAGGTTTATAAAAAGAACTTATGACCCTATCATTTTGAAACGCACTGAATGCTTGGTGGTGGACCCATTTACAGTTCGCCACTATGTTTCCTCTTTAATTGTGCGATGAGCGGACAGGCTGTGTGTGGACCCTATGATGACGCCCGTCTACCTAAAGCCCAAAAGGACGGTGACATTTGATGTTTATCTGTAATCTTGTCTTGTCGTGCACTCAATGGTTTGTTCTCTTGTTGCTCTGGCTTCTGCCAAGTCACTGAGTACCTTCTTTGTGGCTTTCTAGGCTATTGATGTTTTTGTATTTATATATACACGAACATCTTTATGCAACGTACTGCATCCTTGGTGGTGGACCCTTTTACAGTTCGCCACTATGCTTTCCACTTTAATTGTACGATGACCGGACATACTGTGGACCCTATGATGACCCTAAAGCCCATTGGGACGGTGGCGTTTGATGTTTGTCTATGATCTTTCTTGTCGTGCCCTTAATGGTTTATTCTCTTACTGCTCTGGCTTCTGCCAAGTCATTGATAACTTCATTGTGGCTTTCTAGGCTATTGTTTTTTTGTATTATATTTACACGAGCATATTTGTGTTTTACTTATATTGCCTATTGATGCTGCCTTGTTGGTAAGAGATTAGATCATGGCGGGTTTTTTTTTTATTTACACTGTCCTGTTTTAATGGGATGACAGTAGGGTAAGTGTGAGGTTTGGTGCACCCTAGAACCGGTTTAAACCCCCAGTGGCCTACTTTGCCACTGACCGTTCCAAGGCGGTAGCCCTATTGTCAACCCTTTTGTGTTTATGATGTCGTTTGCATTTATTATTGATTTTTCCTTCTTGTTTGTCTGTTTGCGTGTTTGTTTCTGTGTTTTGTGGTTGACTGTCCTCCTTGAATGCTACTTTCCCTGTCCGATCTTTTTATATTTCTTTTTTACTTATATTGCCTATTAATGCTGCTTTGATGGTTAGATAACTGAGGATTTGTTTATTTACACTGTCCCGTTTTATTGGGATGAAGTAAGGTAAGTGTGAGGTTGATGCACCCTAGAACCTGGTTTAAACCCCCAGAGGCCTTTTTTGCCACTGACCGTTCCAAGGCGGTAACCCTATTGTCAGCCCTTTTGTGTTTGTGATGTCTTATTTGGCATTTTATTCATCTTTAAAGTTGTTCTTTGTTTCTGTGTGTGTTTGTGGTTGACTGTCATCATTGAATGCTACTTTTCCTGTTGATTTCTATATCTACGTTTAACCCAAAGACCATTTACTCAGAAATATTATATTTAAATTTTGGCTTAAATTTAAGCTCCTCTACAATATATTAAATGCTCCCATCATCCCCCACCCCGCCCCCAAACCCCAATAACCCGACCCTATCCCCATCCTGTTACTATATTATAGAACATTTCAAAATGGCCGTCGTCCAAAGGTTACATATAGCAACATATTCTTAACAATGGCTTAACGTATATGGCTTATTTCGAATAGGTGGTTCCACTACCCAGTGACCCCAAATACAATCCCAAGCTTCCTTTTCAAATAAGCTACTTACTCATAGTGTGTCACCGGAGGGGACTATAGGTTTGCCCGCCCTCCGTCCATCATTCCGTCAGTCAGTCCGTCCCTCCAATATGGATCCTGCGATAAGAGAAAACTATTCAAAATATTTTTTATGAAATTTGGGTTTAGGTAGAGGGCACTGAGGGGATTATTCACGTTATTTTATTTTGTTGATCTGACAAAATATGTGGTTGCTATGGCAACGGAAATAATAAAAATACACAAAATAAATGGATCATTTGATAACGAAGGAAATTCTTAAGATAGTTTAATGAACATTTGTGTGTAGGTAAAAGGGAGTGGGGAGATGCAGATCATTTTGTTTAAGTAACATGTCAAAAATGGAGGTTGCTATGGCAACAGAAATTGTAAAAATTACACAAAATACACTGTTACTAAATATAGAAAAATGGTTTCCGCCCAATAACATTTGTTAAGAAAGAGATATTAAAATGAAACGTTATGGGTAGGTAGCTTATATGCACAGGAAGCAACGGATTGCATTTGGGGTCACTGGGGACAAGGTCTAGGTCACTGTTACTAAAATGGAAAAGTTGTTTCCTCTCAATAACTTCAGTTAGGAATGACGTATTGGCCTGAAATGTGGTGTGTAGGTAGCTTATATGAAATGCAAGTTTGGGATTGCATTTGGGGCCACCGGGGCCAAAGTCAATGTCACTGTTACTAAAAATAGAAAAATGATTTCCGCTCAATAACTTTAGGTAGGAATGAGATATTGGAATGAAACTTTGTGGGTACGTAGCTTATATGAAAAGAAAGCTTGGGATTGCATTTGAGGTCACTGTGATCAATGTCAATGTTACTAAAATAGAAAAATTGTTTCCGCTCAATAACTTTACTTATGAATGAGATATTGTAATGAAACTATATGGGTAGGTAGCTTATTTGAAAAGGAAGCTTTGGATTGATTGCATTTGGGTTCACTGGATTCAAGGTCAAGTTCACTGTTGCTTACACATAAACAACCGTTTCTGCTCATTAACTTTACTTAGGAATGAGATATTGGCCGGCAACTTGATGTGTAGGTGACTTATATGAAAGGCAAGTTTGGGATTGCATTATTGGTCAAGGTCACTGTTACTAAAAATATGTGTACGTGCTCTGTAATACTTGAGCATCTTGTTAATTTACTCTTTTGACTCTTAACCTTTGATACATAGGCTTCATAAAATCTGCTCCCAACTAAATTCCATTTTGTTTTTTTCGACCATTGTTTTTTTCGTATAGGGCAAATCGTTTTGTTAGAAACCGCTGGTCATGAAATGGTGTGAATACCTCAATGAAGGTTCCATGTTTACCGTCATATGCATACCATCGTCGGGATGGCTCATATTTCTGTAGTTTTGACTTTTTAAATATTGAGTTCTGCTCAACCCGGGGCTAGAGGGCGTGAACGGTAGGTTAAGACTCCCATTTAGCATAATAACATTCCTTCTTTCAGTCTGCATTATAGACACCTGTGATGTAAGTAACCACCTACATATTAACAGAAAATAGAGTCGGCTTGCTTCAAGTTTCCCGCACCCATAAAGATACAGTAAAGTGTGTTCAGAACATAGAGGAAGGGGGCTCATATTACCCATTCTTATACAGATACAGGTCATACCTGTCATGGTACATGTAAAGAAATTGTACGGATCACAGAAGCAGTTGCCACACCCAAACAGATACAGGCCACACATGTCATGTTAACATCTAAGAATGCCCACTTCTTTTACGGAACATAGATGCAGAAGGCTCCAAGTTTCTGATACCCTCGTACAATACAGAACGTAGAGGCAGCAGGCACCAAGTTACCCACACTCCTACATATCCTGGCCATACCCCATCTTTTTACAGGAAAGTATATACCCACGTATGTACAGAAGAACATAGTGACAGTGGGCTTCAAGCTGCCCACACCCAAACCGATATAGGTCATACCTGTCATATTAAAACGTGTGTATATACCCACGTAGTGCACGAAGCAAAAAGGGGCAGTGGGATTTATATTGCCCAAACAACACAAACAGATACAGTCCGTACATGTCATGTTAACACGTAAGACAACCCAAGTATTTTACGGAACATAGATGCAGAATGTTTCAATTTGCGCATTGACAGAACGTTGAGGTAGCGGGCTTCAAGCTAACCAAATGCGAACAGATAATGGCCTTACCTGTCATGTTACACGAACGTATATACTTACGTATTATAAGAACACCATAGAAGCAGTGGGCTTCAAGTCGCCCACAGTCAAATAGATAAAGGTAATGCATGTCATGTTAACACGTAAGTATACCTACGTATTGTACGGAACATAGATAAAGAAGCTTTCAAGTTACCCATATACGTATTGTTCAGAGCGTAGAGTCAGTTGACTTCAAGCTCATACAGATACAGGTCATACCGGTTATGTTACACGTAAGCCATACAGTGTACGGAATAGACGCAGAAGGCTTCAAGCTGCTCACACCAAAACAGATTCAGGCCATACCTCGTGTTACACTTAAGTATACACCCACATATTGCATAGAATAAAGAGGAAGTGGGCTTCAACCTACCTACACTCATGTGTCAAGTTTCCCACACTTATACAGATGCAGGCCATACCTGTCATTTCTATGTAAGATCACAACCATATATTGGACAAAACATTGATACAGTGGGCTTCAAGTTACCCACACTTATACAGATACAGGACATACCTGCCATTCCTGTCAGATTACATGTAAATCACACCCATGTATTATATATAACATAGCGTCAGAAGTCTTCAAGTAGCCAATACTTGTAAAGATGTAGGCAAATACATGCCACGTTACACGCAAGTATTCACCCAGGTATGGTACAGAACGTTGCTTCAGAAGTCTTCAAGTAGCCCTAGCCCACACTCATACAGATTCATCCTTTACCTATCATGTTACATCACATTCTGTACAGACATTGTTACAGTGGGATTAAAGCTACCAACACTCATACAGATACAGTCCATATCAAGTGACACTTACGTATATACCATGTAATTTAAGCTACTAACACTCATACATATACAGATCATACCCATTGTAAAGAACCTAGCGTCAGTGGGCCTCAAATTACCCACTTCCACACAGATTCATACCGTATTCATACCGTATCCGTCATGTTACACGTAAGACCACACTTACATATTGTACAGAACATAGACACAACAGGTTTCAATATACAAACACCCATACACATACAGGCCACACAACCGAGATGGCTTAATTTCTAGTTTTCCCCTCGTATAAGCAGATTTAAACAAAAACACAGTAAATACTGTGTTTATTGAATTATTCCAGAGATCACCCAGTTTATTTCTTTTTATTCTTTTCTCTCTTTTGTTTTTGGCCAAGTATTTATATCTTATCCTAGGAAAGAGACACATTGAGGAACATACGGACAAAATAACTTATTGTTTAGTTATTGCAGAAATCAGCATTTTCAAAATCTATAGTTTTAGTTATTTTCACAAATTTTTGACACAAAAAAATACATTTAGAGATTCACAAAACATTTCTTGTTCAACTTTCATACCTACGTTTACAAACTATGTACATTAAGGAAACCCAGGATATTTTCGAGTCCTGCTCTCATGATTCAAGTACGTTGTTCTTATCCACTGTGCCCCTTCTCTTAGTTTGCTTGATCTGCTTTGTTTAAATACACCTCATATTGGATAAAGTTCTCATTTTTAGAGGCTTTTTGTTTAAAATTGCAAAAAACTCGAAATATCTTTCATGACTTTTAGTTTGTAATACATATTAAAAAATAGTTCTAATGGAAACGTAGTTTTATGGAGACATAGTTTTTATATTAAAAAAATATATATGTTGAAAAGTAAAAACAATTTTGAAGACGTGTATAATATACGACAACCTTATTCACCGCAAAAAAGAAGACAATATTCATTATTAATAACACAACAGTAGAAGAAAGTTTAAAGGGTGAAATGAAATACGTGTATAGGATGCATCAAAATCAGACACACAATTGTACAAGGACGCCGAAGAAAACCCGGCTATAATTAACCCGGCTATTCGACCTTGGCCAAATTGTCTTCGTCACGTCTTGACGTCAATGACGTGACAATGTTATAAAAAACTTTTTTTTTCACTGATCGCGTTTGTTAAGTTGTTTTACTATAAAATCAATCAGTGTTTGTCTCAGTCAACGCTGACAGTTTTAACAACATGACGTCATCTAAAATGGCCAGATCACTGACCGTTGTGGCGTCATGACGTCATCTAATTTGGAAAGCCCGCGTTTGACTAGGTTCTGATCAAAATCTATTCATTCATAACAAGTGTCAAGCTCCAGATTATCTGAGTTTTTATTCATAACATGTGTCAAGCTCCAGATTATCTGAGTTTTCATTCATAACATGTGTCAAGCTCCAGATTATCAGTATTCATGCATAACAAGTGTCACGCTCCAAATTATCTGAGTTTTCATTCATAATGACAAGTTGCATTTTGTTTGATGTTTATTTTTATTTGCATGCATATTTTAAAAATATTTTTATGTCCATTTTCAAAAATATATTATGGAGTCTATTCATTTTCTTAGTAATGTTTGGTGAATTCGGGTACTGTACTTACAAAAGGATTTAATGTTTTGTTTGTAAACATGTATTTCGAAATTGACTCAATCATGAAACTGCACATGGCCGTGGCATTTTAATTTACTTCGTCCAGCTAGGTTCTGTTCTGTTTCTTGTTGTTGTTGTTTTTTTATCAAAATTATGGCCACTTTTACCATTGTATTTACTTATAGTCAATTTCAATTCTTTCTTTCATCTATACTTTTGTATTTTTATTTTTTTAGTAAATACTACAGTAAAGTTTATTTTCAATGCGTGTGGCAGACATAGGAAAGTTGAATCAACGGGTAGTGCCTCTTGCAGCAGAAGGCGTTTTCTAGGTTTCGCCACTGAACTTGGACAAGTTCAAAACCAGTTGCATCAGACTAGACACATCAGAGTTATCTAGCCTTTGATTTTTAAAAAAATTGTTTTCCAGTAGGCCTTAGACTATTCAAGCCAGTAGAGTGATACAGGCATACTCTCTTGTGCATCTTGTTCCCGGAAGACTACTTAATACACGCCACTCTGTAAATGACATACCTTTAGACATGGAGGTCATCTTGAGTGACAGCTTGGCCATGCAACACAAATCTGTCTATCCATCAGCAATTTCATAAAATAATATTCTAGTCTAGATTTGAAACAGTTTCTTGACAATTGATCATAATATTATATATTTGGAATGGATAGACCCTCTAAGAATTGTGTAGGTCGCCCAAGATCGCCAATTTGGCTAAAACTATGACAAATTTATGGAAATTTTAAATGTCCAGCAATCGTGCAAATATTCATACAGTCTTTAAGTTTCCTATCAAACCTTGCATTCTCAGTACTTTGAGTACTATGATTTGTTTCTCTGTGTGTTTGTGGTTGGCTGTCGTCCTTGAATGCTGCTTTTCCTGTTCGATTTTTATATCTATATTGCTTAATGTTTAAGGAATTTAGTTCAAATAAAGCGCACATACTCTTACAATGTTAGCTCTTTCCTCCGCCGCAAAAGGCACTTTATAAATTGAATTACCGTTTGCGGTGGAGGAAAGAGCTCACTTTGGAGGGGTATGTGTAATTCAATTGATTATAATTCGATAAATATTAAAAAGGTTATGAAGCGAACACCTACCTGAATCGAACGCTTCGTTTACATTTTTGTTTTATAGACGGTTTAATTAATATTACCTCATACAACACGTCATACAACACGTCGTTTTTACTTTTGCAGGATTTTAATTATTTTGAAGGTTGTTTATGTATTTCCGTTCTTTCAGCATATAAATTTATTTGTAACAGTCTTAAACACTGATCAGTCTTCTTTCTTAGAAGCAGTCAGAAAGAACGTTGTTGTCAAGCATGGACAGTTTCTACCCATGTCCTTGTTAAAAAAAATCAAAAGTTTTTTCCTAGAAGCTGTTAAATTAGTCATTTCCGTTTAAATAGATTAACCGAATTTCATTTTTAATAAACTCTATAAATGGGTTGTAAGATAAAGAAAGAAAAACGTATTGAGAATCATCTTATAAATATACAAAACCTGCTCAGCCAATTGAGCCTTTTAACCTTATTTAACATAATGTTTATATAACATTATAAAATCACGATAATAAAAGGCTCAAGTAGGATCAACATGTTTTACATGTTTGTCAGATGATGCATACGTAATAGTGCTTTCATTTATTAAGAAGTGTTAAACAATGTTATGATTTAAGTTAGCACAATATTTTTTGTATGAGCTATGCACTATATGTATGAGCTATGCACTATATGTATGAGCTATGTACTATATGCACTATATGTATGAGCTATGCACTATATGTATGAGCTATGCACTATATGTATGAGCTATGCACTATATGCACTATATGTATGAGCTATGCACTATATGTATGAGCTATGCACTATATGTATGAGCTATGTACTATATGTATGAGCTATGCACTATATGTATGAGCTATGTACTATATGTATGAGCTATGTACTATATGTATGAGCTACACTATATGTATGAGCTATGCACTATATGTATGAGCTATGTACTATATGCACTATATGTATGAGCTATGTACTATATGTATGAGCTCTGCACTATATGTATGAGCTATGCACTATATGCACTATATGTATGAGCTATGCACTATATGTATGAGCTATGCACTATATGCACTATATGTATGAGCTATGCACTATATGTATGAGCTATGCACTATATGTATGAGCTATTCACTATATGCACTATATGTATGAGATATGCACTATATATATGTATGAGCTATATGCACTATATGTATGAGCTATGTACTATATGCACTATATGTATGAACTACACTATATGTATGAGCTATGCACTATATGTATGAGCTATATGCACTATATGTATGAGATATGCACTATATGCACTATATGTATGAGCTACACTATATGTATGAGCTACACTATATGTATGAGCTATGCACTATATGTATGAGCTATGCACTATATGCACTATATGTATGAGCTATGTACTATATGTATGAGCTATGTACTATTTGTATGAGATATGCACTATATGTATGAGCTATGCACTATATGTATGAGCTATGTACTATATGCACTATATGTATGAGCTATGCACTATATGTATGAGCTGTGCACTATATGCACTATATGTATGAGCTATGTACTATATGTATGAGCTGTGCACTATATGCACTATATGTATGAGCTATGTACTATATGTATGAGCTGTGCACTATATGTACTATATGTATGAGCTATGCACTATATGTATAAGCTATGCACTATATGTATGAGCTATGCACTATATGTATGAGCTATGCACTATATGCACTATATGTATGAGCTATGTACTATATGTATGAGCTATGTACTATATGTATGAGATATGCACTATATGTATGAGCTATGCACTATATGTATGAGCTATGCACTATATGCACTATATGTATGAGCTATGCACTATATGTATGAGCTGTGCACTATATGCACTATATGTATGAGCTATGTACTATATGTATGAGCTGTGCACTATATGTACTATATGTATGAGCTATGCACTATATGTATAAGCTATGCACTATATGTATGAGCTGTGCACTATATGCACTATATGTATGAGCTATGTACTATATGTATGAGC